>JARYHS010011408.1:192817829-192890680 GCA_031002005.1 Vandiemenella viatica
TAGACAAACAAATATCAAACAGTTCCAACTAACTGAGACTTACTTTTAGCTGTCTCGTCGAGTTGCTGCTGTGTCTGCCTCGGTGTCTTCCCGCTGACGTCGTCTTGTCCACTGGACCGAAGTCGATTTTCCGAAGGCGACTGTGATCTGCGCCCGGTTCACCTCAACTCTGGCAGCGACCGGCTCTCCAGGCTCTCCAATTGTTTGCAGCCAGCCTCCCACAGGCTGTGAGCGTATATTTGCAGCCAACCTTCCCAAGGTTGTGAACGTATCTTGCAGCCAACCTCTCACAGGTTGTGACTTTTCGACGAGTTGTATCGACAGCTAGTAGCCGTAGCAATCAACTGGATGGCCAGTCCTGACTGGGTACCGCAGAACTTCAACCTAACAGTGGCTGTCGCCAGTCGTGGCGAAAATTAGCCAAAGGGAATACCTACGTGTGCTAATGCTAGCACAAACTTTGGGTGTCTATTTTATTTTAAACAGACTAACCCCACACCTGACACCATTTAATTTTTATGTCCTATCCCAGATTGGAAGCCACTTAACTTTTGGCCACAACCTGAAATATTGAGGACACGGGTTCGATACCTGAGGCAAGGAGCGGCTCTCGCCAAAGGTTTTGGATGGAAAGTAGGCAGGCAAACTCACGCTAGAAATGACAAAGCCAATTCCAGAACATTGGAGTTTAATAACTTCAAACTAGTCTACAGACAGTTTGAAATAGGTTGTTAGGAAATGCTAGGTGCGGGAGAGAAAGTTACTGCTTCCCCAAGTCAGATCCGCTGGTCAACTACGGCAGCATTAATACGCAGCAGTACAGCGATGCAAACTGTACAGCACTACGTAGCAACTTGATGGTACTGGCCCCCCCCCTGTGGTCTCCGTGATCCTTTATACTAGGTCAAAACAATTAACCTCGTGTCACTCGGCTGAATCTTATTTAACCATGAACAGCAGCACGCCTGCTCGACCAGTGTGGTTGTAAGCAAAACCAATGGGTGACACAAACTCTTATTTACATGATACTCCTTTTCCATCTGACCCTGACGGTAGCGTGCCTTCCTATAAGGTCTATTTATCCCCAACAGACCATGCTCTGTATCTGACCCTATCTGCAGCGCGCCTTCCTATACGGTCTATTGATTCCAAATGACCGTTGCACCCCAACGCGTCTGCCCGCTTGGCTGTCCAACACGTGTGGCCAACACAGCGTAGGCAATACACAGGCTACAGCTAAATATCTTTTAACAATTATATTTTACTTTAATATTGAGTATATTACACCACTTTGGAAATTTACTACACAGCCCTCTCTTTTTACTATGGTACCTAAATAAAACTGCATATGTTTTTCTTCGCACATCATTTTCGTAAGACATTAAAAGCAGTAATCAATATACATGTATTTACTAAATGTAATGTGGTTTGTCCGTGAGTGTCGCTACAACTCTGTAACCCACCCTTGAAGGTCCGCGGGGGTTATATGGTATGATAGCCCTCCAATGAAGAATGTTTCGGATTGGAACTTCAGGGGTTGATTTCGGAAATAAAGGTGTCAAAAGACATCGGTCAAGTAGCTGGGGATTGATTGCCGAAGTGGTAAACATTGGCCAGGCTAGGGTGTTGGGGAAGGGGGAGGGGCGTTGGGAGGTTGTGGAGAGGTGCTGGGGAGTTTTGGGGGTTGTTTAATGTTGTGGAGGGTATTGGAGGTTGTGGGGAGTATTGGAGGTTGTGGGGAGTATTCGGGGGTGTTGGTGGGTTGTTGGTGGGTTTTGGGGAATGTTAGGGTGTGTTGGGAGAACAGAACGTTCTGTACCATCGAAGGGACTTCTTGTTTCTGAGCGTTAGTGAATGTTCTAGAATATTCTAGAATCAGGACTAAGAATATGATTAATTTGTTTAGCTTTATAACTCCTGTATTTAAAGATTTATTTCTTAATTTACATCTCATAGGGACTCGCTAGCTTTGACCGCGCGAAGCAAATGTAGCTCCAACTAGCATTATGATACAAAACTAAAGCATTGTGGCTTTATTTACTAGCGTTTGACGTTGTTATAAAGCCGATAGAGTTACTCTTTCCAGTCTCATGAGGTTACGACTTGTCGAGGTATGATATCACAAGACAAAGATTTGGTGAATTACGGTGGTAAAAATGTTTGTATTTTACGTTATCAAGACCTTTCCAGAATCAAATTAAATAACTATAGTCAATTAAATTGATTAATTTAATGATTCAGGGTTGAAGATTTTTATGGACTGATTAGAAGGATGTACAACAGCGACCGTACCGAGCGTGGTGGGTGAGCGGTTACACTCTGACCTCGCATTCGGGAGGACGCGGGTTCGAATCCCCTTCCGGCCATCCAGTTTTCTATAGTTTCACAAAATACTCTAGGCCAAAGCCAGGGTGTTTCTTTTAAAAAGCCATGGCCGAAGTACTACCCTTTCCTTGCTCCCACTCCTTTCCCGCCTTCGATATAGGACGAGGTGCAAAGCCGTAAGAAAAACACCTGAGGCCGTATGTTTCTGCAGTTTACCATTTGGTATAACGCATGTTCCATTTTATTAAACTGTCTGACGGTATGTTGCAGGCCCGCATTTAGGCATAGGCTACGTAGGCTCGCACCACATGTATGCATGCAAAAAAAAAAAAAAAAAAAAAAAAAAAAAAAATCAAATATGTGCAATTAAAAAAACTTATTTCCGAAACGGTTTTATCACAAAGTCCTGAAATTGTCGTGAAAATCGAAAACAATGTTTGCGGATGCACATTTCAATCCTTTGAAATACGGAAGTTTGCAGCTCAACGATGAAGATTAAAAACTCTTGTTATTTAAAGCCGGAGTATACTGTGGCCGGGGCGTATGAACGTAGACTGAAGTCACTGTCGTACGCCCACAATAAGAAATAGAATTCCCTAACCTTCATTTGCGGAAGATTAGGTTAAGATAAATTCATTTTGTGTACGATCTAAACTGCGAGGAATGTTGGTAGGTCCAAGTTTTAATGTTTTGTTTGAAAGTAAGTATTTAAAAAAAATTACTTTCGTGTATAATTTAAATAGGTGTGTTTACAATTCAATATCAATTCTATTTTTAATTCGTTTTTTATAATTTATTGTTTAAGAACTTTTTATTTCTTTTAAAACTTAATTTCAGCATTCAGGAACCTCGATCGCTTGGTGTGGCATGGGAAGGCTCTGATTAGTGGAGCGCTGTCTATAAACAGTTTAGTCGCTGTCTTCTCTTGACAATAGTGTGTAAATAATCAATAATGTGTTTCTAATCTTTCTCTATTCCGTGATTTGGTTATCTTAATCAACTTTTATCGTTTGTTTTATCTTAATATGTAGGCCTACTCTTTCATATTATTAAAACTTTTGAGTTTGTGTTTCCGCGAGCTTTTGCTGCGGTCTTTGGTAGCAACAACACAACTACAATACTACCAACTACTTTATCTATCGATAATCAGTCGAGAAATTGAAAGGGCGAGCATCACTTGCTAACCTCGTTCACTTCAGTCTGGGAAACGATACAGAAAGCACGTTTCGAACTTCCGATTCGTCAGTAAGTTATCCTCGTATATTTTTGCTAGCATTACATTATCCAATATTTAGCATTAAAAGGGATATTAATTTAATAATAAGAAATCGATATTACTCTATATTAATCGATATTGCTTTATAAGGGCCCGCACTACAGTTATAGCCTAGGGGCCTGGTATGTTTTATGGTAAAATGCCGTGGTGGTTCTTCGTGAGTCGATATATTTATCGATTAGCACAGTCCATCGATAACTCATAGGGTCGAAGCTCATATTTTTTAGAAACTTTCCAGTGTTTACAGCAATGCTGATACAATACTTTTTTCAATGGCTTTGGTTTGAAGACACTTTTAACTACGATACTCGGTCTTTAAAAGGGAGTTGGAAAAAAACTAATAGAATCCAGACCACTGAGCATGAAACCATAAAGTTCCCGAAAACGAGAGTAATTCTGTGTAGCAAACTAGCCACCAGAACAAGTGGATTTACAGAAACTGATATTTTCCAGGTATTAATGCTTCGCCAGGAAATCCAAATATTTTAATATTCCCCGATGCCACAAGGCTACTAGTCTAGGTGCGAAATGGTGGTATATTTTTATCGCGCTATTAAAACTGTTAACTCCTTTTTCTAATTAAACTCATAATTGCAACTGGAAACTACCTGGAGTGCGAATAATGAGGCTATAAACATCGTCTCGCCAAGAGGAAAACAACTGCGTTTACTGTCCGACACTGGGACGAGCTCCTAAGCTTCCGTAAAGAGTAGCAATTCCTTCGTCGCATTTCGATCTAATCTTCGGTTGGTTTGCGACGTGCGAAGGTCGCTCCGATTAAGAAAATTTATTACCTTGCTTTTTTACTTAATTGGCTCGATGTGGTGTTTAGCTCATATAATAATAACGACTTTGTTACTGGACTTATCACACACTTGTTGCGTAAATGATTCAAATTTAACGCCGTCTATTAACAACTGTTTTGTTAATTTTTACAGACGCGTTTCGCCCCCTTTTACTGTTGGGCACGGTCAGTGGATGTAAATGTATGTAGTTTTATTTTTATGTCTGTATAAATCACAAACTGTTATGTATATTTGTCATTTCTACAGATGTTGTAACAACACTATGTACATTTACAGAGACTGACGATGCAGCACACCAAAAGGGCGAAACGGGACTGGGAGAGTTAATAAAACAGTTGTTAACAGACGGTGTTTAATTTAGAACATAGTCAGTTTAACATGAGGCCTTCTTCCATCGAGGACGATCGAAATTCTCTGTAATAAAATGCGTTGTCTGGAGACTGCGCGTTCACCTCCATGGATCGGCAACCTTCGGCAAGTCTCGGTAATGGCCGAAGTGTTAGTTACACTGTCATGCTTGGCTAGTCAGCAGAATTCAATTAAATAAATGTACTGACTGTATTTGCGCTTATACTGTTAAAAATAAGTGTATATTTCAAATAAGTAATTGAATTTGATTTTTCTTGCACTTATAAAGTTAAAAGAAAGTGTAATTGCGATGCCAGATAAAAGGTAATTGCCTGTTGTGGAATTAACTGACACAAACATATGAAAATTTAATGCGAGGCAATCATAGGTTCAAAAGTTACAATCGTACATTCGTGTAAATTCACATACTTTTTTTGTTTATTTACAATTTACAGAAATTCATGTAAAGAGAAGAATATTCAATATTTATGCAATAATATCTGAATCAGTTATAAAAAATAAGTTATAGCATTACCTAACAATTTTTTTTGGCTGGTATAAGAAACAAGAAAGTTTATTAAAAACTCAGAAAAAGTTTACACGAAAAGTACGTAATCGCGAAATGTATCAATCAAACAAATAACAGTTATCCGTTTTTGAAATTGTACTTTCCGTCATTTAAAATAGATTTATTTTAAAAAATCATAGCCAAATACTCCGATAATTCAACCAGAGTAAGGTACTGATATCACAAAAAATATCATTAAAACGATCGTTATTCGATTTTACTTACAAGCTTTTCCACAATGAATTCCTGCTTCCATCATAGATGATACCCGTTGTTTTTTTTTGATGGACGTTGAAAGTAGTATGAAGAATAATAAAAGACGGCCCACTCCGCTGTCTCAGTTGGCTGTGGCACCGTGATGGTGTCTGGCGCTGACACGGGGTTAGCTGGTTCCAGTCCTGGTGGTGGACTTGGCCGGGAGGGTAGCGGAGGTGGTAGTGCACGACTCCTAATCACCAGAGTGTGAACCGAATTCGTTGATTAAATCCCAAACCTGTCCGCATTGCGTATGGAGTGAGGGCATACGACATTGTCCGCTGTCTTTCTTTCGGTAAAATAGGCTTGAATTGGCCGCCACTAGATTGCACCTTATCCTATCTTTCATCTCTCATTTCCACAACACTCGACACTGAACGAACACACTATCACAGCCATACACACTACAACAACACTTACGATCACTGTCACACTGGAGAAGGCACCGGAAGATCAACCCAGATCATCTTCCAGAGAGGTTCCATGGAGGGAGAACTTCCTTAGTGGTAACCGGCTGCTCCAGTAGTCACCATGGTATCACAAGCGGAAGGACGTAGAAGACGGTGCAAAACTTGGGGGGGCCCACCTCCCTGAGAACCAACTTGTCGGGCCCCAGGGAACCAACTTGGGGGCGCCTGAGAACCAACAAGGGAGCCCACCTCCCGGAGAACCAAATTGGGGGCCCCTGAGAACCAACATGGGGGTACCTGAGAACCAAACTGGTTGGGTCCCTGAGAACCATCTTGGAGGGCCCCCCTGAGAACCAACTTGGGGGTCCCACCGAGAACTAACATGGGGGCCCCGATAGTAACTTGGGGTGCCGCCTGAGAAGAACCTTGGGGGGCCGCGTCCCTGAGACCAACATGGGGGCCCTGAGAACCAATTGGGGTGCCCCTGAGAACCAACTTGGGGGGGACGGCCACTGATAACCAACTTGGGGGGGCGGCCACTGATAACCAACTTGGTGAGCCCCCGAGTACCAACTTGGGCCCCTGAGAACCGACAAGGGGGACCCCTAAGAACCGAATATGGGGACCATGAGAACCGAATAAGGGGACTCTGAGAACCGAGTATGGGGACTACTGAGAGCTGACTGGGGAAGCCCCTGAGAAACGATTAGGGGGGCCCCTGAGAATCGACTAGGAAGGACCCTGAGAATGGACCTGGAAGGCCCCTGAGAACCGTCTAAGGAGGCCGCTGTCAACCGACTGGGGGCCCCCTGAGAACAGAGTAGGGTGGCCCCTGAGAACCGACTACGGGGGCCCATGAGAACCGACTATGGGGTCCCTGAAAACCGACCAGGGCGGCACCTGAGAACCGAATAGGCGTGCCCCTGAGAACCGATTAGTGGGGCCCCCTGAGAATCGACTAGGAAGGCCCCTGAGAACCGACTGGTGGGGTCCCCTGAGAACCGACTGGTGGGGCTACCTGAGAATCGAGTAGGGGGCCGCTCATAAGCGACTAGGGGGATCCCTGAGAACTGACTAGGGGGCCCCTGAGAACTGACTAGGGGGCCCCTGAGAACCGACTAGGGGGCCCCTGAGGACTGACTAGGGGGGCGTCTGAGAATCGACTAGGGGGGTACCTGAGAAACTACTAAGGGGGCCACTGAGAAACAAATAGGGGGCCTCTGAGAACTAAATATGGGGACCTCTGAGAATCAAGTGGGGGGGTGGGGGCCCTGAGAACCGTTTATGTTAGGTATAGGTTTTAATTGGCATAAACCATGTTATCTTGCTAATGAACCTCTCTTTCACAGTTCAAATATTCCAAAATTGATGTGACTAAATTGTGCTCGCTTCAATAACCACTGTTTTCACCATTTCTGTTCCTTTTTTTTCTAATTATCAGAACAAAAGCCGCAGCAACAACTAATTTCTGGGCGTCAGCCATATTGACATTTAGCAACTGACAGCAAAATGAAGTAGTAGACGGAGTGTGTGTGGGCTCAACTGCGTTCCGTCTTGCATTACAACTTGAGACTGCACAAGCCAGACGATCGACAAGCATGAGTGTGTATGGCAGGCTTAAGAGCTGTTGTATCATTTACGTTTACTTTCATAGAATTCGGATACAAATCGTGCACAACCCCGTGTTAGTGGAAAAGAAGAAATCGGCAGATTGTATCACATTTAAACATTTCTGTGGCAATGATCCGGCATTTCATAAAAAGTGGAACAATCTTTCTCCTGAACATATAAACGAGCTTTTGGTTACTAATAATCTCATACTAGACTGATATCATGTATGCGATTAAAGTGAGTTCAATGTTGTTCATTAATAGGTACAAATCCTTACAAGACATCACATATATTTGAAACTTCAGTATAAGCCATAATGCACTAAATTTTGATTCAAGGTACACTTTATGTACGTCAGTAGCTATAGATAACATATTTATGTTACGATTTTCGTTACACTGCGTTTGTAATACTTCCCTTACATATGTTTACTAAACACACAAACGTTGCACTTCATGCCTACGGAGATTCAATTGATACAACATACAAAAAATGTTGGTAGTAACCATATACCATATTTTAGATTCGAGAATGCCCCTGCCATACAATCTTTTTATGGTTTTATCTAAAGTGCCATCCTTGTTCGCAGCACGAGCGAGGAAGACGCTATAAGCTATTCCTACATTACCGAGCCTTCTTTTGTCCGCCGAGCCTTCGTTTTCCGCCGAGCCTTCGTTTGTCCGCCGAGCCTTCGTTTGTCCGCCGAGCCTTCGTTTGTCCGCCGAGCCTTCGTTTGTCCGCCGAGCCTTCGTTTGACCACCGAGCCTTTGTTTGACCACCGAGCCTTCGTTTGACTACCAAGCCTTCGTTTGGCCGCTGAGTTTGACGAAGTTCCAGCGGTCACAGCTAGGCTGGGTAGAGAGGACAAGTCACAGCAATTACAGAGCTAGTTCGAGCTTCAGTAGACGGCGATTTGCACAACACTAGTGCAGTCCTGCCTGGAGGATGAGCGGCAAATTTCGGGGGCTGCGATTCCCATGTACAAGGGTTCGATTCCCGACAAATAGTTCGGCTCTCCGTGACTGCCAGAAATGACTAAGCGGAATGGAGCGACTGTTTTCTAGCACAGGCCATGGACAATTTTCTTCTCGTTCTTTGCTCGCACAACTCTCTCGGTTCCGACTCTACTGATCCTGTCGTCAAGAAGCCGTGAAACAATAACTTCAGCAACAGTATCATAATAATCACCATCAATTAACTGTGTTGGAACAAGTCACAATTTTCACATATAACTTCTTTTCTGGACGGTGCGACATTTGTCTGTGCTTTCGTTACTTTGACATGTGTAACATTGAAGAGAAAACTTGTATAGGTGCGTTAGGCTATGTTTGGACGGGGTAAACCTAATAGTTCGCGACACCGACATTGTAAGACGTATGGCGCGTATGAATGCGCGTTGGACGCTGGGAGGGTA
The DNA here is from genome assembly GCA_031002005.1 of Vandiemenella viatica. Lineage (NCBI taxonomy): Eukaryota > Metazoa > Arthropoda > Insecta > Orthoptera > Morabidae > Vandiemenella > Vandiemenella viatica. Next base: position 192,826,843 of record JARYHS010011408.1, read on the forward strand.
AAATCTTATGAGTTGGCGTCACCAACATGCTGTAATAGCAGTATATCTGTAGCTATAAGCATGACGCGTTGCGCTTGGACATATATCAAAATGAATGGTTTTTTTTTTTTTTTTTGCCAATTTTCTTCACACAAAGTTTTTTTTTTAGATTTTGATGGAACTTTGCATATGTATACTTTAATAGAAAAACTCTGTTTATGTTTGATTTACAAAAACCTAAACCCTCCCCTCCTTTCACCACTCCTCGTAAGTTCTGTCAATGTTGTTCATACAGACCCACAGATGCGATACTGTAAGTACTTAGCACGCGTATACTTCAAAACAAGTCAATCTGGTAGCTCAACGGTTAAGGCGCGTACTTCTGAAAGTTTCCCTCTCCGGTCGCGGGCTAATGCCGTGTTGAGCAGGATTATTAAGTAGTTGAATTTAATTACATGAGCTACGCCGGGACGTTCCGTGGTTCTGATTCCACGCTAAGCAGTAGGCCCCCGAGGAAAGGAATTGGCCTTCCTGCCTCTGACTCAATAGCTTGTACATCTCCTTCGGCAAGTTTCGATCAACTAAAACTTCAGCAAGTATAGTTTAACATTTTATATGTATAATGTAACTATATACATAATTGTGTTTGCTAATAAACTTATATTTGTTACATAGCTCATTAACTGAACGCGCAGTTGTGTATTCAGTGTTGTCTAAGCCATCCTGTCTTGGCTTTTCTTGATCAGTAAGAAACAGCAACTTGTCGAAATACCACAAATTTGCCTTTTCGATGTTTTCGATACCACACCCAGATCTACGCGATTCATTATATTTCTTCTGTTCCTTCCGAAAACAAGTTCTTAATGAATTCTCTGTTTTAATAACAGTTTCTTTATTTGCGTGCTCATCAACTTCTTTCAATTTATTGATAAGAATATCATATGCAGCACTTTCTGTTTGTTTAAATTATCTCTACTTTCGATTTTCCACAGACATTCATTTTGTCTGTATAAATCAATAAATTCAGTTAGAAATTCATGCGACAGGAGTCTAATATCAGTCATACTCTACTAAGAAGACGTAATGCAAGACGGAAGTACGCACACACACCGTTTTGCTGGACGGCAACTGGGAACACGCACGGAAAATCAAGAGCACTCTTCATGCCTTCAAGCCAAACAATTGACGGAACACAAGAATTAAGTCGATCGACTTGTCCCCACAGACACTCCGTCTTGCATTACAACTTGAGACTGCGCAAGCAAAACGATCGACAAGCATGAGTGTGTATGGCAGGCTTTATAAAATAATAATAAGACATATACTCTCCACGCTTTAATTTTTCAGTTACTTCATCCTTCGATTTATCGAATTTTTAAGACTGTGAGGCAGTTCGTGACTGTTCCGATTGTACCGGTTGAGTACCAGCGTCGCTTCGTCCCCACGCAGCACGTGAATAACAGACCGAGCCTACTTTCAGGCTCGAGCTTACGTCCAGGCTTGGTCCTCTGCACTGTATTGTACTGGTCGAGTATCAGCATTGCTTCGTCCCCACGCAGCACGTGAATAACAGACCGAGTCTACTGTCAGGATCGAGCTTACGTCCAGGCTCGGTCATCTGCACTGTATTGTACTGGTCGAGTACCAGCATTGCTTCGTCCCCACGCAGCACGTGAATAACAGACCGAGTCTACTGTCAGGATCGAGCTTACGTCCAGGCTCGGTCCTCTGCACTATATTGTACTGGTCGAGTACCAGCGTCGCTTCGTCCCCACGCAGCACGTAAATAACAGACCGAGCCTACTGTCAGGATCGAGCTTACGTCCAGGCTCGGTCCTCTGCACTATATTGTACTGGTCGAGTACCAGCGTCGCTTCGTCCCCACGCAGAACGTAAATAACAGACCGAGCCTACTTTCAGGCTCGAGCTTACGTCCAGGCTTGGTCCTCTGCACTGTATTGTACTGGTCGAGTACCAGCATTGCTTCGTCCCCACGCAGCACGTGAATAACAGACCGAGTCTACTGTCAGGATCGAGCTTACGTCCAGGCTCGGTCATCTGCACTGTATTGTACTGGTCGAGTACCAGCATTGCTTCGTCCCCACGCAGCACGTGAATAACAGACCGAGTCTACTGTCAGGATCGAGCTTACGTCCAGGCTCGGTCCTCTGCACTATATTGTACTGGTCGAGTACCAGCATTGCTTCGTCCCCACGCAGCACGTGAATAACAGACCGAGCCTACTGTCAGGATCGAGCTTACGTCCAGGCTCGGTCATCTGCACTGTATTGTACTGGTCGAGTACCAGCATTGCTTCGTCCCCACGCAGCACGTGAATAACAGACCGAGTCTACTTTCAGGCTCGAGCTTACGTCCAGGCTGGGTCCTCTGCACTGTATTGTACTGGTCGAGTACCAGCATTGCTTCGTCCCCACGCAGCACGTGAATAACAGACCGAGTCTACTGTCAGGATCGAGCTTACGTCCAGGCTCGGTCCTCTGCACTATATTGTACTGGTCGAGTACCAGCGTCGCTTCGTCCCCACGCAGCACGTAAATAACAGACCGAGCCTACTGTCAGGCTCGAGCTTACGTCCAGGCTCGGTCCTATGCACTGTATTGTACTGGTCGAGTACCAGCGTGGCTTCGTCCCCACGCAGCACGTGAATAACAGACCGAGTCTACTGTCAGGCTCGAGCTTACGTCCAGGCTCAGTCCTCTGCACTGTATTGTACTGGTCGAGTACCAGCATTGCTTCGTCCCCACGCAGCACGCGAATAACAGACCGAGTCTACTGCCAGGCTCGAGCTTACGTCCAGGCTCGGTCCTCTGCACTGTATTGTACTGGTCGAGTACCAGCATTGCTTCGTCCCCACGCAGCACGCGAATAACAGACCGAGTCTACTGCCAGGCTCGAGCTTACGTCCAGGCTCGGTCCTCTGCACTGTATTGTACTGGTCGAGTACCAGCATTGCTTCGTCCCCACGCAGCACGCGAATAACAGACCGAGTCTACTGCCAGGCTCGAGCTTACGTCCAGGCTCGGTCCTCTGCACTGTATTGTACTGGTCGAGTACCAGCATTGCTTCGTCCCCACGCAGCACGCGAATAACAGACCGAGTCTACTGCCAGGCTCGAGCCTACGTCCAGGCTCGGTCTTCTGCACTGTATGTCGCTTTAGCAGCGACAAACTGAGCGAGCCTAGACAGCGTTTACACGACTCTAACCGTATTTATCTTGCGGTTTATTGCTATTCGAACACTTCTTTCAACAGAGGAACAATTTTTGATGGAAAATTTCTGGGCGTGAGTCGCGCTGGATTGACTGCTGCGAGATAATTCCCCGCCTCGATTTCCAGCGGCTGCCATGCGGTCACGCTTTCCCGAGCTCCACGATACCGCTTTCCGATTCATCAGTCGACGGCGCTTTCTAGGCGACCTGTATCCAGGGCCTAGACCAGGGGTCACCAAACTTTTTACCCCGTAGACCCCAGATTAAGTAGTCATAAAAACATTAAATAATTTTTATTATTTCTAATGCTAAGCGATAAGGAGACCTGCATAACAACTCAACGAAATAATTTACAGTTCACCTACTTTAAAAAATCCACCCTAACATTAACAGGAAAAGGTGATATTTACCACTGTTATTATAACCTCAAAAAGTAATAGCAAAATTATGGATAGGTGGAATAAATTTCGAATAGAGGTCCGCCAAATAGAACACATGGTTCTTGCATTGTTTTAACTTGTCACATAGCGATGGATTCACCTTCCTAAGAAACTCTTCAGATCCGCCTCTGCAAACTATCACCCCTTGACAACCACCTTACCTCAGTGTGCAAAAGTGATTGGTTGAAGGTTTCATCATTTACTTCACATAATTTCGCAGACTGACGGGAATTGAGAGGCAGTCTGTTCGAAACTTATAATTTGATATTATTAAACGACTGTGCAGTTATATGGAAATAACATAATTTGTTTAAAAAAAAATCCGTTAACATTTCGCATCGACAGTACTACATTGCTAAACAATCTAAATCGCAGACAGTATATTTTAAATATATAGATTATGCGATTTGGTTGTGCAAATATAAACGCCAGATTGTGTTTGATCAATAGTTCAACAATCTGAAAATTGTGGAATCTATAATGTTGACATAACTATCCGCATCGTAAATTTAACTATCTATTTATAAATAATACAATAAAAATAATATGCCTAAAGCAGTAAAAAAGTAATACTTAATAAAAATCCGTACATATAAATATAAGAATTTTTGTATCAAATAATAAATTTCCAACAGCTGTGTATTCAGTTTATTTCTCCATCAATAGGGAAATACGTGATAAATGCACATTAAAAGTTTTATTGACTTTACGTAGTCGAACCCAGCTAAAATCAATTAAATTCAATAATATTCCGATGAATTGCGCTTCTCGATGTTCCATTATAAATTAAAGAATTTTTACTGACGATATTTCGTAAACATAACCACAATTTTGATAGCTTATTTTAACATTTTTAGAATATATTTTGCCTTGGAATGGGGACTATTTTAGGCACCTAAAATAAGATTTTTAGAACCTAAAAATCCGAGGCCTTGTTATATCCAATAGTGGCCGAAACCATCACACTTGGCGTCTGTTCGCTATGTCTCTCAATCGCCGTCCGATTGCGTTCGCCACGGTAGCGTACTTGGCCATCACTATAGCACAAGCCGAAGCGAGACTCGTTCGGAAACACTGCATTTTGCCACTCAGCTCGCCAGTGACGGCGTTCGCGTGTCCGTTGCAGTTTGAGGCGTTGGTGGTATCTGGCCAATGGAAGCCGACGCAATGGCATGAGTGCCACTAGTCCAGCCCTCAACAGACGACATCAAACAGTCGACGCAGACATGTCCACAGCCGGTGCAGTGCTCCAACGTCGAGCCAACACTGTGGACGAAGCTGATCTGTCGGTTACGGCCATGCGGCCGAGATGGCGGTCGTCCAGCGCTGTGGTGACAATGTGTGGTCCAGTACCCGCTCGTCGCTGTGTACAACTCTTCTCTATCCACTGGTCCCAGACACGCATCACCCAGCGTGTCCTGTACGAGCAGCAAGCTATTGTGTCAGAGGGAGGAAGGCCAATTCCTTTCCTCAGGGGCCTACAATTTAACGTGGAATCAGAAACACGGAACTACCCTCGTAGCTCATATAATGAAATACAACTCCTAAAAATTTCTACTTACCACGGGATTTGAAGCCACCAACTGAGAGAAAAACGTTCGGAATTAAGCGCCTTTAAAGGCGTCCATTATTTACGTGAGATAAAATAGGAGGTGGGGGCGTCCGGCAAAATCTCACCAAGTGGGAGGGGGGTGGGGGTCGACGGAAATCTCACGTGTGGTTTTGAAATTCTTGCAGGACGGTAGCTCCAAAAAAAAGTCTACAAAGTACGCGGATATCGGCTTTAGGGGGGCTATATGGACGCAAAAACGGACTGTAGAGGGGGTATAACGACCATCGAAAGCGTATGAGAGCTACGAGGTCGATTGGCAGGGGGCAGCGTCCCTTCAAAAATCTCACGTCATTTTAGGGGGGAAGGGGTCCGACCAGATCTCACCAAATTTCACTAGAGGGGTGGGGGGGTCCGGAATTCCGGAAAAACACCTCACGTCATTAATGAACGCCCCCTTTTAACCGCTGAGCTACCAGACCGCCTTGTTTCCAAGTATAACGTGTGCTAAGTACTATCAAAATCGGATAAAAAAATGTGGGTTTGTATGAACAACGTTGACAAAAATTAAGGTGAAGGGGGAAAGGAGGAGAGGGTTTAGGTTTTTATAATCAAACGAAACAGAGTTTTTCTATTTGTTTTAAAGTATACATATGCAAAGTTCCATCAAAATCGGATAAAAACTGTTTGTATGAAGTACATACATTGGCAAAAAAAAGCCAAACAAACATTAATTTTTATAAATTAGATACAAGTGTAATCGATAATTTCACTGCTATCCAAGCGCAACACGTCATACTTATAACTACAGATATATTACTTTTACAGCATGTTGGTGACGCGGACTCGTACGATTTTACCCATCCAAAAAGCGTCCAACGTGCGTATTATATCTGTAACACGTCATAGCATCTCGGTGACCGGAAGTCGTGAACTCATAGATTTACCCCCGTCATATCATCACCCAACCCACCTATAGAAGTTTCCGCTTTTTTTTTCCAAAAAAAAACAAAAACAAAAAAACAATAAAATGTGTTTGCCGACGATTTGTCATGGATCCTGGTTAATAGCTGGTGGTGTTTTCCGTGTGAATCTGCTGGCGTAAGCGGAATAATGTTGTGAACCGACTAGCACAAAACAACGGAAGTAGTGAAGGCAATCTGCTGCAGGGTCCATAATTGCCGGCGTGAATATGGAGAGCGGAAGTGCGAGATCTGAAAGGAAACCAAGGACGTTTTTTCTGTTTTTATTTTCGCAGTTGGCAGCTCTCGTAGATCTCTACATCTACAGCTAAACTCTGCAATTCACAAATATTGTGGGTGGCAGAGGGTGGTAAGCACCAATCCTAATTCTGTGCATTCCAATCCCGAACAGAACGAGGGGAGCAAGAATACATAAAAGCATCAGTAGGGTATCTTATATCCCTAATCTTATCTCTCCTATCATTGCGCTCTAAATAGGATGGCGGAAGAAGTATTTCATTGCACTCGTAAATTTCACAGTTCCACCAATAAATTCAAGCGAAAACGACGTCGTCTGTCTGCCAAACAATCCCAGCCAAATCTATGTATCAATCTCTGTGTTCGTCTGCAGAATGCTGGGCGATCTAGTATCGATGTGGTATTGAGAGATAGAGCTATAACAAACCGTATGTATTCGTTACTGAGTAACGAGTACATCGCCCGATTTGAAGTAGCGAATCATTACTCACAAATTCATTTCGTTACTCGCATTTGTCGTGTAGATGCCAGTTTGATTCGATAAACGAACATATGCGACGCATCGTGCGAGAACTGGAACGGTTCGCCCAGCGCCTAAGTGAATCTGAACGAGAGAACGGACATTTGAACATCGTGCGTCACGTGTTTCTGGTAATTTTAATTTGAATTACAATGTGCAAGTACAAATATATGGCGCGTACATTATTTTAATATAATTAATATTATTTACTGTTAAGTATTGATATTTTTAATTAGGTAAGTAATTTTGACAACATAAAAAGTTAACCTATGTAGTATTGATTTTGTTTAAACATTACAATTTACAGAACGTAATTTGTAAATAGCAAGTTTGGATAGATAATTTGAGTTGTTTATTTAATGGTTTTTTATTGATTATACAGAACGTAATTTGTAAATAGAAAATTTGAGTTGGTTATTGATTTTTTATTGATCTTACCTTAGTGAGAGTTTGTTATTTTTAAACCTTTATGAAATGCGTTTATTCTAAAATGTGGTATCCTAACTTATATTTTATGTTACTGTGCAAATTTTACCTAAACTTACTTTTCCAGAGACAAATCTAGCTGCTTTCCTCTGCACGCCCTCCAACTCCTGTACCTGATACCTAAAATGTGGGTCCCAAACTACGCAACCGTTTTTTACTTATGGCTTTACGCCTTGTCGACGTCGAGGTCATTAGAGGCGGGGTGGGACTGGGGACAAGGAACGGGAAGGGATTCGGCCATGGCCTTTCTAAGGAAGCATCCCGACATTCGCCTGGAGTGATTTGGGGAGCCCATCAAAGTTTTGTAACCCAATTCCCTTGCTTCTCTCCTATATGCCTTCATCACTTTCTTCAGTTAATAAAAGATTATGAAACCTTTTCCTATCTACTGAGCAATGTGTCCTGCACAGTTGATTTTATCATCAAAGTGTCCTTGAGAGGACGGAAATGAGGATGCTACTAAGGTGGTTGTTGGGTTTTTCTCTGAGGAACAGACTTCGAAATCAAGAATTAAGAGAAATAGCTGGAGTGTCTAGTTTTAGTGAAAACCTTCAGAGAGGGAAGATGAAGGTGGTACGGTCATGTCATGGAAACAGGTGAGGAAGAGCCAGTTAGGAAAGCGTGGGGAATGCCTGTGGGAGGAAAGAGATCCAGAGGGAGACCAAGGATACGGTGGAAGGCTCTAGTCAACAAGAAGCCGATGAACTTAGGGCTGAAAGATGAGGAAGCTGTAGACGAGGAAATGTGGGGGAAACTCATCAAGGCAGCAGACCACTAGTATTGAGAAAAGGTGATGGAAAAGAAAAAAGACGTCCATCTCGGAAACGCCATACTTGTTTACAACGGAAGCAAGTGGTTGTTGCTCTGATTGCGCCTATTGATACAACCTGGCGGGCGTCGCTGGAATACAGCTCCGATACAAATTTTCTATTTGTAAATTTCGTGCGACTTTTTACAACTGAGAGAAGTTGAAACGCGAAGAAAATATTACAAAGAAGGGATTTACCAACATTTAGAGAGATTTGTATTAACAGCGCTTGCGGCATCTGATAGATGGGCGACAGTCACATACTTCAGGATTTTTAGTTTTATTTGTGGCGACGTGAAGAATATATTGAAGCAATTAATCCACATTTCAAGATGTTAGTACAATTTTTTGCTAGGTTGAGAAAGTCACGCAATCCCCTCCCAATGAAAAGGTTTATTCGACTTCAGTGACAAAATACTTAATGTAAGATTCCCACAATTGTCCGTTTCGAAGCAGCTCTATCATAATCGTGGCATCGCAATTTGATTTTTTTTACTTATTGCTTTACGCCTCGTCGACGGCTAAGGTCGTTAGAGACGGGATGAGACTAGGGACAAGGAACGGGAAGGAATTCGGCCATGGCCTTTTTGAAGGAAGTATCCCGGCATTCGCCTGGAGTGATTTGGGAAAACCATGGAAAACCCAATTCTGGATGCCCGGACGGGGATTCGAACCCTCGTCCTTCCGAATGCGAGGCCAGAACGTTAACCGTTCACCCATCACGCTCGGTCGCAATTTGATGATGGATTCTTGTGTAACTCGACGAGAGAAATCGAAAGTGAAGAGTAAATTTTTTTGAAATCTGGCTTAGTTCTCGAGATATTGACTGTCAAAAATTAGTTGTACGTGTAGTTCGTTGTGTCTTTGGCGTCGTTTTTAGTTTGCTCCAGACCACATTTTAACCTAACAACCGCTATGACGCGAAAAAAAGACACCCATTGTGCATGTCCAGCGTGTAGTTCCTTGTTACTTTGGCAAAAATAAGTAAAAATCTGATCCAGGCCAAGTTTCAACCAAAGCACCTCAGTTTTGAGATAAAGTATCTCGATAACTAAGCGAGATATCGAATAAATTGATTCTTCCCTTTCGATTTGTCTCGTCGAGTTACGTAATAATCCGTCACCAAATTGGGGCGCCACCGTGATCGTAGAATCCCTCGTTTCCATGTAATTACTCGTATTAAGGGAAATAAATACAATGTCATAATTTTTCCGATTACTTATTTTTTTCACTACAGTGTAAGTACGTCCAGAGATGGCGTGCTCCCATGCTGCTAAACAACAAAGCCGCCGGAACAGCAGTTACCCGCGTATTGAGCCAGTCGTTCCGGCTTTTGTCATGGTCCTCACAGCCTGTTACGAAACGAAATAGCGAGAAACGACGGAACGAAATATTCAGCTTTCCTTTTCATTACTGACTTTCTAATTTTACCGATAACCATTTATGCAGAATGTGGTAAAGGATTAACTAGGTAAGACATCAAGTTTGTTATGCCGTGACAGATAGGAGCGATTTCGGCATTTGGTTTGAATGACTAGCAGAATACCTGGCTTTGCCCGGTCAACACAATTTTTAGTCACCCAGTGTGAAAGATATGTACGAAGTTTCATCAAATTCGCACCAGCCCTTTCCGGAATTCACACTTCCATACGTCAGAGATCCTAGCTTTTCGGCCTAAAGATATAACTTCAAGAAGCGTAGAAACTCTTTGGAGTTTTCTCCATAGCAATATTAATTTATTAGTTTCATACTGTTCCGTTCGCATTGGGTACGGCCATGTATGCGATTTAAACTTTTGACAAGTGTGTAGGTTTATTGTAGGATGAAGTATCCTCCATCAATGCATTGCATCTTTGGTGTTTGTGACGATACGTTCGAATATCATTTACAGCTCCGGCGTAGAAACGTAAGACTACCTAGTGTTTTGAGTCTAATACTAATCTTCAAAACGGCGGAAACCACATCGAAATATGTTCCGCAATTTTTAAGCGTTTCGGAACCGATATAAACTGGTAGAGTTATATATATAGGTCTGTCATATGGTGAAATTATCCATGTAACTTATGTAGGTTTTTAAATGTACGCAGCTTTCACCATACTTTACATATTAAGTAGATAAAGTGCCAACATTCAATTGGACAAGGAAGGCCAAGTTGATAGTGTAGCACTAAATATTCCTAAGGGATTTGACAGAGTAGCCGTAAAACAGTTTTAAATAAACTGAAAACAGTTGGATTGGATGAAAAAGTTACTCGCTGGATACAGGAATTATTAAAAAACCAGAAAGCAAAGTGTTTGAGTAGGAAAATCATTATCAGAAGAAGTGGAAGTGTATTGGTTCCGTTGCTGTTTCATTATTCTAATGAATGACTGTGTTGATGGTTACGGTCAGAAGTTAGTTATTTTGCAGATGATATAATGGTATACAATAGGATGGAAAACAGGCAAAGACTGTGAACAGCTGAAGCGTGAGCCTGGATAGAATGTCTAAACGGGTAGGTCAGCATGGAATGGAGATAAATGCCAAGAAGAATCTGTTTATTAGGTACACAGATAAAAAACTAAAGATTGTTAATGATTACAGACCGGGGTCTGAATTGCTCGTTGAATGATTGAAGTGTAAATTTCTTGGCATAACGCTTGATAATAATCTCAACTGGGCAGATGACATTGGGAAGGTGGTAGTAAAAGGTTACAAAGTCCCTCATTTACTGGAGAGGGTGATGAGAGGATGTACTAGAAAGTTAGGGATCTGGGTTACAAAACTTTGGTCAGACCATCTGTTGAATATGGTAGTGTAGTTTGGGAACCACATTTTGGGTATCAAATACAGAATTTGGTGTTCGTACAAAGAAGACCAGCTAGATTTGTTTGTGAAAATTACCGCAGGATGCATTCAGTATCTGATTGATAAAGTAACGGGATTGGGAGTCATTGGACGACAGGTGGAGGATGAAGAGAGTGCTGGGAGTGTACAAGGATGGAGCTTGGAGGGATATTGGTCAAAGAATTTGGAATAATGCATGGAGACGGAAAGAAGATCATGACCACAAGCTGGCACTCGATTTCATGCAAAGGGAGTGGGAAAATTTTCTTTTGTGGGTGCCAGGGAGTAGAATAAGTTAATAAGAGAAATGATTAATAAATTACCAAAAACGCTGAATTAAAATTCGTAAATCGCAGAAGTAAATGGGGGGAGGAATTTAACATTCAAATTATATAATGTAATTAAAGAAATAAAAACGGCTGAGGGAATTGCCACAGTAGTGTGTGCTTCATTGCAAATAAATTAAGAAAATAATAAAATAAAATAACCACTGGAGTTTTAGAAGACTGCTCATCATATATGTGACTTGATAGAGATACACAAACCACAAGTAGTTACAAGAGTGGAGTCTTGATTCAAGGAACGAACGCTAGACAATGAGGTTTCCCACGATGGTTGTAGAGCAAAACACAAAGGGACACAACATGTAAAGATGTGGCCAAAATCGAAGGTGGTAATAGTACAGTTAAAAAAAAGCACAAATTTCAGATTTCAGAACTGAAAAGATATTTCAGGGGAAGGTTCAGTATATCGAGGGAAGGCACAAGACTGGTGCATTCAAAGTGGGAACAATTCAAGACTTCTAAATTTGCTGTCTCAGCTTTTCACGCGAATGTCATAGTTACAATCAGCAGACTTTCGTGCGCAAGGAAACTTGACAGATCGCGAGAAGAGCCAATAGATGCCGACAAATATGGACGCTGAGTTTCGCTGAAGCATGCACCTGCCGAGACTCGGGAGTGAAAACGCTGCCGCTATTTCGTAACTGCGGCCTCTCTCACGGCACAGAGAAAGACCGCTTCCTGATTCCCAGCGTCGCGAAACAACACACACAGCACAGCTGCAACAGCCACATTCATCTAGCCAGAGTGCGGTACATTCCCTACGAACCTCTACGAAATAACAATTCTAGTAATGCTGATTGTATTAATTAATAAATGTAATTGCGATGGAGCACGTGCTCCGGTGGCAATTTCCCTACACCTCTACTTTTCTCCCTTTCCTGAACCCGCCTAATTTAGCTCTCTACAAATTTCAGCCTTAAATTGTTTCAACGTTTTTGGAAAATTATTCATCAATTTTGTTGGTAACTCATTCCAATTCCTGTACCCCTTACCTACGACAGAAAATCTTCCCACACCCTTGTGCCTCAAATCGAGTGCCAACTTGCGGTCATGGTCATCTTTTCCCTTCCATGCACTACTTTTCATACATACTCCAATATCTTTCCATGCCTCATCGCCAGTATACACCCTGTACACTCCCATAACCCACCTCATCCTCCTCCTGTCTAGCAATGAATCCCATTCCAGCTCCTTTATCATATCCGTCACTGATTGCATTCTGCGATAATTGCATTCTCCAACTCCTATATTTGATACGAAAAATGAGGATCCCATACTACACCACCACATTCAAGCAATGGTCTGGCCATAGTTCTGTAACCCAATACTTTTACTTCTCTCGTATATCTCCAACAAGTGCAGAATTTTGAAACCTTTTCCTACTATCTGTCCAACGTGTCCAGCTCAGTTGAGCTTGTTACCCAAAATTATGCCAAGGTGTTTACGATTCAACTCTTCAACAAGTAAATATTTCTCCATCTTATAGTCATAATCTACCTTCAGTTTTTTGTATCTGTGTATCTAATAAGCTGACTCTTCTTTGCATTTATCTTCATCCCATGTTTACCATACCCAGCTAGATATCCTGCCCAGATCACTTTGCAGCTGTTTACAGTCATCTACTGTTTTAATCCTTTTATATAGCATAATGTCATCTGCAAACGACCTAACTTATGTAACCATCAACACAATCATTCATTAAAATAATGAACAGCAACGGTCGCAATACATTACCCTGTGGCACTCCCATTTTTACTTCCACTTCTTTTGATACTGCATTTCCCACACTAACTTTTTGTTTTCTACCTTTTAAGAATTCTTCTACCCAGCAAATCACTTTCTCATCCACTCAAATAGTTTTTACCTTATTCACTACCATCTTATTATTACTTTGGTGATAAAAATGTTTTTAGATCGATCTACTCGCAGGAGTTAAAAAAAGTAAAGGAGTCCAAAATTTAGGCGGAGGGACTGACGCACAGTTCTTCAGTAAAGTGGTTCAGTTTACTGTATGCATCCCTACGAAACATTACTTAAATTACTTTAGCATTTCATAGATTGCTTCCTTGATTTCTGTGAATAGTTGATTTTCCGAGACTAAATATATGTGTCTCTCCTTAAACTACATCCCGTGGCAAGAACGTAGATAATTGCTTGTACTTTTGTAATTGCCGGAATTGCGCTTCCCAAATGGGTATCTTCACGCTGAATTTGTGACTGCATTTACATTAACACAAAATTTACACAACTTTCGGACATTCTCAAACTATCGAACTATTCTTTGAAATCTTCTAATGCTAATTCCTTCACAAAACAATTTGTAGCTCCTAGTTCATCCATCTATTAATCCATTTTCGTACCCGTTGCTTTTTCCCTTTATCACACATTTCTTCATCCACCTCTTCTAAAATAGCCATTAACCTCAGCTTTATCAGCTCATTCACTTCATTGCTTTGCAGCCTGTTCACCTTGCAAAATACCACGAAACTTGTGTACTCTGCTCGACCGTAGTGCGAACGATTTTCGAGCAGTAGCTTTTTTTTTAACTGCTTTACGTCTCTTTTTAACATCGAGGTCTTTAGAGACGGGAAAGGATGAGGGCAAGGAATGGGAAGGAATTCGGCCATGGCCTTTTGAAGGAAGCATCCCGGCATTTGCCTGGAGTGATTTGGGGAAACCATGGAAAACCCAAATCTGGATGCCCGGACGGGGATTCGAACCGCCGTCCTCCCGAATGCGAGGCGAGAACGCTAACCGTTACACCGCCCCGCTCGGTCGAGCAGTAGCGATTACTTCGGCTACTAAAACTCGCCACTCGACTAAATTACTAGTCTAGTCCCAACTAGGCCTTACAAGTTAGTTAAGATTGCTGCCGCCTACGGCGCTGCTGTTTGTTTCCGTTAAAAATGCCGACGCTACAAGAGAAGTCGTTTTTCGTGCCCGCATGCAAAAAGTGAATCCGTTGTTGATGTGCTGAGTTCATTCCGTCGTAAGTTCAGTAAACTGCCACCTCGTCTTAAAGAGATTTGCGATTGGGATAAGACTTCTGTAGAAGATGGCAGGGCCGGCGGATCTTATTAAGACCGGGTGGTAGTCAGACAAATGAAGTCCCCCTGAAAATGTTATTTGGTTATCATACCTAAAAGTAAATATAACAACAATCATGCAAACAAATTCATAAGAGAAAATGATAGGGGTTCAAATAGAAAATAGTACAAAAATTCACCGTTATTATTTAAATTTATTATTATTTAATATTAATTCCGCAATGCAAAACTTGTACTACGCTTTGCATTGTTTGAAATGAATTGCTTCAACATTTTTTGCAAATCAGGTTCATCAGTGAGGTTACTATATTCATGTATATATACATGTATTTGCATAACGTTTAATAACAAAATTAGTTGGACGGAGCACATTGGGCATGTGATAGGAAAAGGTTACAAAATCTTTATTTACTGGAGAGGGTGACGAGAGGATGTACCAAAGAAGTTAGAGAATTGGGTTTCAAATCTTGGTCAGACCATAGGTTGAATATGGTGGTGTAGTTTGGGACCCAAATTTGACTATCAAATACAGGAGTTGGAGGGCGTGCAAAGAAGAGCAGCTAGATTTGTATGTGCAAATTATCGCAGGATCCAGACAGTAACTGATATGATGAAGGAGCTGGATTGGGACTCATTGGAGGAAAGGAGGAGAGAGAAGAGAGTGCTGGGAATGTACAGAGCATATGTTGGTGATGGGGCTTGGGGTATATTGGCCAAAGAATTAGAAATACTGAATGGAAGGGGAAAGGCGACCATGGCCACAAACTGGCGCTCGATTTCATACATAAGGAAGTGGGAAATTTTTCTTTTGTTGCTAAGAGTTTCAGGGATTGGAATAAATTATCAAGTGAAGTGGTGAATAATTTACCAAAAACGCTTAAGGAATTTAAAATTAAAATTTGTAAATCGGAAAAGTAAATGAGGAGGAATTTAACACTAAAATTATAAAATCAAATTTTAAAAATAAAATAAGGTATTTCTTATATGACTAGGGGAATCGCGAGCGGAGCGTTAGCTCCATGGCAATTAAAATAAATAAATAAATAAAAATGCCATTGAGTCAATGTTGCAAGATTGTCGACTTCGAAACGTCGCATCAAAATGACGGACTCCCCCGGTGAAAAAGCCAAGAACGTCTCGTTAAACTGATACACAGGAAAGCATTCGATCATTCACAACGTAAATTATTATTTTATTTTTTTTAAATCTTGATTTATTCATGCCCTCTGCTGTGACCTAAAATTTCAGTCATTGTGACGCGTCCTAAATTTGAAACTTTTCAAAGCTTTCGCTAATATTGCTGCTCGAATATCAAATCTTTTATCTCACAAATCTATGGACAAAGTGTATGATGAAAACATCTACATCCAACGAATATAAATAAAAAGTTACTAATAACTAATACGAGTATGTCAGTTTAAAAGCAGCACATACTTTCCTTCCATGTCATTTCTGCTCGCATGCTAAACTAAATAGAACTGTTAACAAATAAGCCGCATAACCTCAAGTTAGTAACAAACCTTGTAATGGCTAAATGGCATGCATTGCTAAAGGCCAAAAAAGAAAGAAAGAAATATCTCTGACCGTTGTAGTCCGTCAATACAGTTAGAAAAAATTATTAAAAAGTATCCTGTTTCTTAAATATAATCCTTGCCGGTTCCCTGCCGCTTTCTGATGAAAGACGAGCTTTCGGCAGCGTACTCTGCCGCCATCGTCAGATCAGCATCAGATGGCGGCAAAATACGTCACCGAAAGCTTGCCCTTCAACAATACAATACAGCAGAGAACTCACGAAGATTATATTTAAGCGACACGTCGGGAAAACCTTCGCTCACGCATCCTGTTTCTTATCTTCTGTCAAAAAAAAATCTTAAATTATTATTATTGGCGAATTCTCCCAATAAATGGAAGACGGTAAGCAAATGATCGAATCAAGTTTACGTCAAGTTGTTCTTATTGTTCCAATAGGCTTTCATTTTTTCCGAGATAGCTTGTTTGCGTTCTTCCGACCACTTTGGTCTGTATTGTTTTTGTTTTGGTTATTATTATTAATCAGTGGCGTAGCTAGGTCAACAAGGGCCCCGGTGCAAAAAATTTATTTTGGGCCCTCAGGCCAGACAGTCGACCTTTTTTTTTGCTTTGTGTGCTGGTAGGGGCCCCCTGAACTGAGGATGTGGGCCCTTGAATTGTTCTTTAGGGGCCCCTGAGCAGTGGTTGGGGCCCCCCTGAGCAGCGAGGACCCTTAGTGAGGGGCTCCTGTGTTTTCAGGGGCCCCTTAGACGACGGTAGAGCTAAAAAAAAATGTCTCCAGTTAGCCGTGAAGGCCCCTAGAGGTGCGCTTAGGGGCCCCTTGAGGTATGCTTGGGGGCCCCCTGAGCGTGAGAGCCCCGGTGCACTGCACCGCCTAGCCCCATAGTAGCTACGCCCCTGTTATTAACTGGTTGTACAGAGAATAGATCTTAAACATCAAATGCCCCTGTCTTTACACGTATTTATGCATTTACTCATCGTAAATAAACAAACAACAACATGTAGATGTAAATTTAAAAGAACATCACATGTACCTCTGCTTCGTATTGTTGTTTATCTCTATCCTTCGTACTTGAGTGAAGTTGCTTTCTGAAAAAACAATTGCCTTTTAGCTGGCATCGTAGTTACACCCCCTTTCACCAATATAAGTGCTAATAAAATAAAATGCGGTTATTTATTTGAAATCTCCTGTTCAGCCAAGCAGCGCTGCGGTGGCAGCCAGTGTAACTAACACTTCGGGCGTCATCGAGACACGCCGAAGGTTGCCGAGCTATTTAGTTTACGTCCAGTCTCAACGCATTGTATTAAAAGTGGATAGTCGTTAACAACCGTCAATCATACACGGAAACAGATGCTAAACATTGAAATCCGATAAAAAGTGATCGTTGTTAAGGCTGCTAACCCAGCTGAGTCGATTGTCGTCCGTCAAAGGTCGCTGCTCAGCTAATCGATAGCAGCCAGACTGCCTCAAAGCTGTTGAATTGGCGGTTCAGGCTAACGTGAAAATCGGTAAAGGACACAACACTCTTCCGCTTGCGTCATGCGTGGTTTCCCGGACATGGCGTTCACACGGCTTCCGTCGTAATTGGATCTGCCAAACGAGATTCCGTATCAGCGCGGGGGCACACAAACGGGATTGAGCCCGTCGACGACTCGGTGACGTCTGTCAAGGACGAAACACAAACCATAACACGCGAGGCAAACCTGTTAAGGGGAATGCCGCCAGGAACCTGAATTCACGTGGTTATCTTGGTGGGCATCATTGGAAGGTTCGTTCAAATCATGCTAGCGAATGCAGCAGAAATTACGAAAATCTGCATCTCGACTGATACAGCCAAGCATGCTGTCGACACGGGTTCGAATTAAGGATTGTAATCCCGCAGGCTATTTGCGGGATTGAATTCAATCCCGCAGGCTTCAGCACAAGTCACTATTTGTGTCACTGTATGTAAATCAAACGAGATTAAAAGTTTCACCATTTCAAAAACAGCGAGACAGTGACCTTGACAAAATAAAAGGCTGAATCGTAGGAACGGGTTGCCTTCTACAAAAAAGTGAAACTAGAGCCATCTCCTGAACAAAATGTGACTGTTTTTATATCAAAACTCTGACTTATGATGCCCCTTTCAACAAGGGAGAAACTCGTCTGAGTTTATAGGAATAAAATAACAGTTATTAAGAGACGGTATTTTCGTTTAGAAATACGAGGAATATGGTTGCCGTCTTAGTGTAATAATGTTCCATCTATGACCTTCGAAAGTGCCTCAAAACGAAGCAGGCCCGTCTTGGAATGTTATATCGTACTGCATCCAATATGGTATATGCATGTATTGTTTTTATATTTTAAATCAATTATTTACGCTGTTGTATAACCGCCCAAAGATATAACATTTATGAAAATATTAAAATTTAACATTAAAAAAAAAAAAAACTGGAATCCAGGTCCGACGATTTAAACGCCGCCAGTTTTGTGCGCTGCTCCGTGACGACATTGTACACGACTACATGGGCTTACCGTATATTATGGAGTATTATATCTCAAAAGTTTTATGTTTTATAACTAATTCCGATATGAAAGGAGGTCGAAAAACCATTTTATAAATATTGTATTGTACCTATGTGCAAAAATACGATATGGAATGCACCTGATAAAATATAATAGGCATATTTTTCAAAATCGTTTCTTATTCAAGCTTAATCCAAAGCAACTATCAACATTTTAATGCCCACAAGGGAGGCCATGGGGCATTTTAAAAACGGATTTCAATCTCCCGAATATCTTTTGAGGGCTACATATTTGTCTCCCTGAACTCATAACTTTAAGAGGGCACATAATTTAATGATTGAGCTGCCTGTAAATCATTTGTCTGTGGCAGACTACCGTCGTTTATTCAAATGCGCCTACCATAAAGAAGAAACCAAATGTCTTTTAATGACACAATTTGGCATATATTTTTATCTGCATAAATTGTTGAGCATGATTTTTTTTATTTCAACTTTAAAACAAATCTCATTACTTCTAACAGATGCAACAAATGCAGTTTCGGCCAACATATATTCACAGTGACTTCCTAATACTGTATGTTTCACCAAAAGCCATTGAAATTTGATTAGAAGTGTAATCTGTTTTCATGATGTACATTATTTTATTTTCAAACATCTACACCTCACCACTTCACGGAATTAAACATATCGATCGTAGAAAAAAGAAAAAATCTATCTTGTCGATGTTATGTATTTCGTTTAAAATACTTCTCGACGGCATACAATTATAGAAAAAACGAAAGTTAAATAAAATAAAAAGTAATACCTGTTTCAACTGAAAAAATACCGAAACAATAAACTTATTAACAAAACGTGAAGAAATTATGTAAGAGTGTAAACTTTCTGGTGTATGATGGCAGTGAAGTCTTCACGGGTGAACCGCAGAATTGTGTTTTCACTGTACTCCCGTGAAGACTTTTTTTTTTTTTTTTTAATGGCATTCGGCCGTGTTAGCCATTCAGCCAGCTCAATGTGTTTGTTTCTCTTACAATGTAAAGATTTCTTATGAGTATGATTATTTTCTCTAATGTGTAAGGACGACACAAGACGAACACAACACTTAATTAAAACCACCCATGCCCTAGGCCGGACTCGAACCGGTGACCCCTGCAACGAGAAGCAAGCACGCTACCCCTACGCTGCCGTGGTCGGCGTGAAGATTTCATTTCGAAACAACGGTTTTCTGGGGAAAAAATGTTTTTCTGCTACTTTATTATGTT
Source organism: Vandiemenella viatica (assembly GCA_031002005.1). Classification (NCBI taxonomy): domain Eukaryota; kingdom Metazoa; phylum Arthropoda; class Insecta; order Orthoptera; family Morabidae; genus Vandiemenella; species Vandiemenella viatica. The sequence goes on from JARYHS010011408.1 coordinate 192,846,586, forward strand.
GCTAGCGTCAAAACTCATCAGAAACGAAGGGCTGAATGATGTGTTCTGGCAAGTCATTTCTTTTCAGTTGATTAACTTAGTAAAATTGTCATAAAACAACGTGCAATGTAATCCCTTGTCTTACCCGTTACAAAAACTGACACTTGTCACTCTGGTCTGGGGTACAGTTAAACTTTATCACTAACTCAGCTGATATACTAAACCTATCTATGAATTACATGCATATTTTCCATTGTCAGCAATTTCATTGTCTGCTACTGCGGCGTGTTCCTTGATTCACACTAGGTGTATCTAATACGTTACTAATGCACTAAAAGCGTAAAAAAGTTTATAATTGAAATATCTAACACTTAATTACCCTGCAGCTTTCATCCTCCTACGTCAGCGACTGTAGAATCCGGATTTGATGTAAAATACCTTGTCATCATGAAAACACCTTTTTTTGGAAGATTATTTTACAAAACCGCTTGCATTAATTATTTATTGTATGAATATTTTCTCAAGAATATAATATTTCACCAATTATGGTGATAAATTACGATAAAATTTAAATACAATCACAAAATTATATAAAGCACCCAGTAATTATGCCTTCGTTTATAATATGAACGTGTACTCTGACGTCAAGATTCGATTCAACCAATAGCGTTGCGTTTTGCGAAGTTACATTTCCCTTGTATTTTCAACACGTTTGATTAATTAAAATCAATATGTAAAAAAATCGAATAATTAGTAAAAACGTTGTAGCGGATATTCTACAGTGTTAAAGCTTCCAAATAAAAATACTAGACGTATATTTGAATTCCACGCATATACCCTATTGGGAGACGTTTTACCGCAGTAGGATGTGAAAAGGAAAGCTGATAATGTCAGCACAAATGTTACTGATGGTCTGCTTAAGGCCTCGTATCGCTTAGGAGAATGAGCTGCCCATTCGTTTGAGCGCGCTCGTTTGCACGTGCCCAAGAAATACATGCATTGTACACTCCCATTACTCCCTTCATACGCCTCCTACTGGGACTGTGTTGACATTATTCTGTGTGTTAAGTTTTTTGTGTTTTGTCTGTGTGCCCGCAGAGACCGCGAGATGGCGTACCGCGGTCTCTCGCAGCACGTGAACTTCGAGAAGCTGAGCGACCCCGGGGAGCGCTTCACCCTGCAGGAGCTCATAGGCGAGGGCACCTACGGAGTCGTCTACAGCGCCAGGGACACCTCCACAGGTCAGCACACTCGCCTAGATACGACTGCTGGCGCTCTCGATCGAGTTCGGTCTCTGGCCTGGGTATTTTAACTGAACATTTTCTCTTGTGCAGTTAATGCGGTAAGTTCCAAACACTAACAGTACAAAGCAACATGAAACGGGATCAACGCATAACTTCGGTTGTAGGTAGAACTAATTCTATGATTTTATAGGTCGAATTTTGAAAAATTGTAACGCTTATACCTTGGAGCTAGCGTACAAAAGCCTGGTGTGTCCACATCTGGACTACTGTTGTGCCGTTTTGGATCCGTATCGCTAGGGATAGATTGACAGCATAGAGAAAGTACAGAGAAAAGTCGCTCGATTCGTGACAGCTTGCCACAGCCGTCACGATAGAGTCGCAGAATTGTTTTGTAATCAGTAGCGGCTCGTCCTTAAAGGCTCTGAGGCGGAGCCGCCCCAAGAGATATATTAAAATATGTTTTTAAATAGAGTAATACAGAATTTAAAATAACAGGAAGTATTTCCAGAATTTTAGACACACGTTAAAAGAAGTGATAGTCAATATTTTTAGGACTGTTAATATAAATGAATGTTTCTCAAATGGGTAGTACTTTTGAGGCTCCATCTTCGGAATCTCATAAGACTGTACGTCGCAGAAGATTGTGGGCGTGGCTTTTACGGAGTATTGCTCTTATGGTCTCATTTTAGGCTCTCAGAGCGTAGCCTAAGGGTGCGGTACCAACCCAACCATTATTTTCTTGAAACGTTAGTTACAGCGTAGGGAAGTCTGCAGTGTGGTTGAACTTCTACTCTCGAATCCCTGTGTCTGTATCTCCAGTTTATGCCTTCATCCTTGACTAAGCGACGTTAAATATTAATGTTTTGACAATGTAAAAGAAAATTTAATTTCTCGGGCTTTGGCTACACTGTCAACATTGGTACAACTACACTAAGTATGCAAAAGTTCCGCCAGAGTGCATCAAGATACAGTAGCATAACTTTCACCACCTAGCGAGAATTTTTTGAACAATGAACGCAATAGGCGCACAAACGTTTCATTGTCTAAGTTGCTAAATAATTTGCACGAGGAAGTGTTATTTGGAAGTTTGTTTTTGTGTGTTGTACTGTGGAGCCTGAACTCTTGTGAGTTATATTTTCGTTTTTGAGAATAGTTGCGGCTTTCTGGCGTTCTGAAAGTGCAATTATGAATTCGGTTTGCAATTTACTGGGAAAAAATTTGGAACATGAGGGTTAGGGTAAAAGCGAAGAATCTTGGTGCGCCGAGACCTGATCTTAACATCAGTCAAGAACAAAAACATTGCAAATCCAGGAAAGGGTATGTTCGCAATTTTAGCAGAGCAATGTATGATGCTGCTGAGTGGTTGTGTGGTTGTGAAGTGAAGAATGCATTTTTCTGTTTCTCCTGTCTTTGTTACGAATTGTAATGACAACGCATGGACAGAAAATGGAATTACAAGACTTGAAGAATTTTCACGCGAAAGTGAAAAAACATAATTCTAGTGAAAAACATTTGAATGGAATCATTGAGTTTTCTTTGTTAGGAAAGTTGACATTATGTGCCAGCTAGATAGTGCCTACCGCCTTAGCATAAAGACATACAATGAAAATGTATCAAAAAATCGATACATACTGAGTAAACTGGTTGACTGCATAAAATTTTGTGGCAAATTCGAGCTTGCTTTGAGGGGACATAACGAAACGGATAATTCCAAGAATCCAGGGATTTTTCGAGGATTAGTTGATCTAATGTCAGAACTGGACAGCATCTTGAAGCAGCACATTGAGAAATCAGAAAATCGTGTTTTCATGGGCCTGTCCAAAACAATTCAGAATGAATTGCTGGAATCGATTTATGAGGTATGTCTCAATCTTATCAGGAGTGAACTGTCAAAGACAAATTACCTTGCAATCGAAGTTGATGAAACCACTGACTGTTCAAATTTGTCACAACTGGTTCTGATAATTCGATATGAGTTACTCGGTAAAATAGTATATGAAAGATTTATTTCCTTCATACAACCAAAGAGTCGCTGTGCAGCTGGTGTAAGTGATGTCATTCTCGGCGAACTACAGAAAATGAAAGTAAATGAGACACCCGAAAAATTAACAGCTCAGTGTTACGACGGTGCTCCTGTCATGAGCGGCAACAAGGGTGGGGTTCAAGTTAAAATCAAAGAGGTGTATAAGAATGCTCACTTTATTCACTGTTATGCACATCAGTTTAAATTTAATTGTCGAACGTTGTGTAACAGGCAATAAACAAGTGCGGATCTTTTTAGCAACTTGGAAGGAATTTCTACTTTTTTTTTCTCAGTCTCCTAAACGCACAGCGTTTCTTGACGAGAATAATGAAGAAACGTATTCTACTTGTCCTCAGTCCATCAGATGGAATTTCAAATCGCGGTGCGTACCACTGTATATAAATACAGAAATGAAATTCTTGAGTGTATGGAAAAAATTATTGACGAAGATGGTAATGATTACAGGACAATAAACAGAGCTTTGGGACTGAAGGGTTTCCTGCAAGACGATGACTTCCTCTTTTGGTTACAGTTTTTAACAAAGTCATGCTCATTGTGACATTCTATTCAATGAACTCCAGCAAAGGAATATTGATGCAGTGAAGACAATGGATATGTGTCCTCACTTTGCAGCAGCTGTTCAACGTATTAGGGCCTCACTTGAACTTGACAACCACTGGGAGCAGGAAGAACCGAGCTGCAAAACGTGGACGTTTCACGGAATCACGGAAGGTGTGTGCACTAGACGTCTGTGATCGTATCATACGCAGGTCAGTGACAGATTCCGATTTAGTGAACACTTGTCAGTTGCACGGTTTGTTTGAACAGTCATTGTTTTCTAAACACCACATTGTTTTCCCAGAACAAGAACTAAAAACAGTTGTTAATTTGTTTAAATTAAAATCTCCAGAGTTACGTTGTGAACTAAATGTGTTGTACAGCCGAAAAGATTTCATGAAAGCAACAGGTGCTTTGACCTTATTGAACTTTCTTTATGAAAACAACTTGGCACAAGCGTTCCCAGAGAGCGTTAAACTTCTGCAGATAATAGTAACATTCCCAATGACGACTGGAGAGGCAGAACGATGCTTCTCTACACTGAAACGAGTGAAAAACATTCGTGCGAAATACTATGAACGAGGACAGACTTTGTGCGCTTGCGATGTGTTCTCTTAAAAAAGAACTTCTGAGTCGACCAAATTTCAATGAAATGGTCATAGACCATTTTCGCAGCGCAGAAGGGGAGACGAGCTGATTTCATTTATAAGCAAATTAATTAAAGTAAGCAAAACGTGCATTATTAGATGAAAAGGAGAAAATTCATTTATGTCATTCATCATTTTCATTTACGCCATCAGGCCAAAGCATCTCGGGCCGCTACAAGAATTCGTCTCCGTTTGGGTCTGCCTTCCGCTTTATGCCGCTGGTTGCTTGTCTTTAGCCCTACCTGAAAAACGTCCTCACCAAGTCCATGGCTCCATCTCTCCCGCCACCTCCCCACTTCTTCGTGGTGTTAATTTCTTTTATGTAACTATGTAATTTACCAAATGAAGTCACATAAAAGTTCGATATTCCTCTCATGAATTTGTCATTGACAAATGTACCTGAAATTTCATAAAACACACATTTAAAAATACTTATTTGTATAGATCTTTTCTTGCAGGTAGCATGTGTTTCCTTTTGTTTCTGTTTTCCTTTTTGTTTGTTTATTATTTTAAGTAGTTGATGACGGAAAACAAAGGAAGGAGGCCTACAGTGAAAGCAGCTGCCAAAATACTATTTTTAGACGGAATTATAGGGGGAAAAAAAAAAAAAAAAAAAATCGGTAGGGCTCTTCCCATCGAGACTTTGACCGCAGGGGGTAAAGATTCGCAGCCTTCCCCAGCATCAAAACCACGAGCCGCCACTGGTTTTGTTTATTGGGCTGGGATTGTCTGGCACACAGACGACGTGAGTTAGTTTTGGTGCAAAGGACCGTCTACCACCAATCCAACTCGTGTTCTCTGTTCACATTTTCTTAAATGATTCACTCCACTGGCCTTCAGCCGCGAGTTTGTTTTATTTCACGAGTGTCGTGCTGTACCTTGCCATGATGCATGTGAGTTAAAAGTTTTGGTTCATTCTTAAATATTGTATCTTCCGAATTCTACAAATTTTCTCCGACAAGGTTCCAAAGTATTTATGCCATCTGCATAAAAGGATTTATCAGAGGCGTCTAACAATTTTATGACTGCACATCCATCATCTGACCTGAAATCGGTGCCAGACAAACTTTTTAGGATTTGCAAATAGGTAGAAGTGTGAGAAGCCCAAAAGGGTTCCGATACCAACTTGTAGTGAACGGAGTTGTTCACTTGGCTAAAAGCTACATATATCAAGTATGAAATGAGGACGGCAAGTTTGCTTGTTAAAAAACCGGACAGAGGCATCGAACGGGGATTTGGAGTGCTAACAGCTTTGAAAAAGAGACCAATGGTCGAGCTATGTAGGACAGATGACCGCATTGATAGGCCTCATCATTGGTTTACCATTTGCCCCTCGACTTTAGGGCCTTTGTGGCAGGTTGTGTTAAAAACCTCTGCACAAGCATCGAAGGGTGTCTTGTCTTATCGGGTCTTGCCATCATCATTCAGCCAGAGCCAGCAACAGTCGGAGCAGAGAATACGAGTCGCCCTCCGGTGGCCAGAGCAGCGGAGTGGCGCCAAACACGAAGATGGACAGCACCTAACAGGTTAGCTCTACTGTGCGGTTGTATGGTTGGACATGGAAAGCCATCGTTGTCATAGATAGGGAGCTAGATTCCTCCGCATTGTCTGTAGCTGGGGTTAATTGGGCTAGATCAGTGTTTCTCAAAGTGGGGTACGCGAATCCCTAGGGGTTCGCCAGTTGATCGAAGGGGGTTCGCGACAAGATTTACGTAATGGCGGACTGGCTGTCTCAAACGTATAACAAGCACAATGGCGAATTTAAATGTCATACTCACGCAGTTATAATATAATCTACGTATTTTCAGTATTCAAGCATGTCAAACAGGATTTCGGAAGGTAGTGCAATAGAACCTTACATTGTAACCAGTCTTCGGCAGTAATCCTAATTTATACCACTTGTATATTTTGTTCAGCACTTTGTCGTGATAGTAAATAGGGTACATATGACGTGTTTACGAAGTCATTTCACCCTGATGACAGTACCACGAATATCTCTTTCCGATCCCAGATCGACTTCTATGCTCGATCCTTTCCCACTTGCTCAGTCCTGTCATCGAACCTGGCCAAGTCTCCGCTCGGCCTGTCAGGTTTGTCATAGGTCGCAACAGGTTTACCGGTGTCCAGGTGGGGTCACTACAAACTGAAAAACACTCATGAATTGCAACCATGACTAAGAGACACCTCTGAACATTCTCTTGATGGACCAGCACCTTTTTTTGTTAGCTTACTAGCGTTATTTAATAACAATTCTGTTTAGTAAACAACTACGAGGAAATGAATTGCCGTGACACTGCGTTCAACCCGCCATTTTTCATGGGCTTAGAAGTCAGTTTTAAAACCATCAGCATGATAACGACAGTTAGGAAAAATGATGTTGCACAAAGTGTTACATCTGCATGCAAACTAATTTACGCAAATAATAAAAAAAAGAGTTTCTTGCGGAATTCAAAGACGAGAGAGTATTAAAGAGATAATAATTTTAAGTTTTATAGCAAAACAAATTAGTTGACTGCGCGTAATGAAATAACATTTCTAATTGTTTGGAAGTTCGAAAGTTCTGACTGAATTTATTCACAAACCACATAAAATTCCGCACCACCACCAACACTTTATTTAGTTAGTTTGACCGTGCCAGGATATCATCAGAGCTTCTTTCCGAAAGTTACAAGTTCTTGCCACACATCGGCTTAGCCGACACCACACCAATCACTTCAGCCAAAACAAAACTAGTTTCTATACACCTTCAAAATTTGCTGAAAACTTTTGTCTAAAACATCTCAATATTATACCGAAAAGTCCCTGTACCCTGCACTACACCTCAGAAATATCTTTTAGACGTTTTTTTCACGCGTAAACGCAGTGCAGGCTTGCGACTTCAGTAAACTGAGCCTCGATATAGCGATACTGAACTCGGCATGGCGATCTGAGATCGATTAATCGAAGAATCTATCTTTTGGACCAAAAATCGATTTTTTAAATCTATTTCTAGTACTGAATCGATCCAGTGAATCGATATTTCACCCGTGAAAATCGAATTTGAAAAATCACTTTCTACATGTAATTTACTTTTACACGAAAGTCAAGGTTTAAACGAAGAATTTAAACACTATCGCAAGAGTTGTTCACCTGAAGTATGATCCTATACTTTACTGGCAAGAACAAAAAAAATCAATTTATCATCACGTTTACTCAACAGCCATGATGTATATCTGTATCGTGGGATCATCAGTTCCTTGCGAGCGCCTTTTTTTATTGCCGGCAACATCGCAAGTGATGAGCGGAACCGCTTGAATCCTAGGAGACTGGACAGACTGTTGTTCCTGAAAAGCTTGGACATTAAGCACTGAGAACTGTAAACTATATTATTTCAAAACTGTTTTATGTAACCAACAAATTTATAAAATAAATGTCTTTTTTGTATACCTGATTAGTTGTAAAAAAACATTAATTAGTTTAAAAATGATACAAGATCAATTATTATGGTGTTTTTTTGTGTTCCAATATTGGAATTATATTGAACATATGAACACGAAAAGCAAATCAATTTTTTTTTTGTGAACAGATTTATCAAATTTCGATTCAAATCGATTCAAGAATCACTTAGAGTGGTGGTGTAACGGTTAGCGTTCTGGCCTCGCATTCGGGAGGACAGCGGTTCGAATCCCCGTCCGGGCATCCAGATTTGGGTTTTCCATGGTTTCCCCAAATCACTCCAGGCAAATGCGGGGATGCTTCCTTCAAAATTCCATGGCCGAATTCTCCCCATTCCTTGCCACCCCCATCCTTTCCCGTCTCTAAGGACCTCGCCACCAAGAGACGTTAAGCAGTTAAAAAAATTCAAGAATCGATGATTTTCGGAAAGAATTGCCATCACTGTACAGACCTATCGAGTCTGAAGCTGATACTGGAACCGACGACAACAATTAAGAATCTAGGTGTTTTATAGTGCACTGGCGAACACCGACAATGCTTTTGAACAATTAATCGTATTTAAAATAATTTTTCAAACCCTAAAAATGCTTTACCTTGATTCCAAACAATTCCTAAATCTGTTAAACATTTTCGTTATCAAATACAGGAGTTGGAGGTAGTGCAAAGAAGAGCAGCAAGATTTGTTTGTGAAAATTATCGCAGGACCCAATCAGAAACTGATATGATAAAACAGCTAGATTGGGAGTCATTGGAGGAAAGAGGAGGGTAAAAAGAGTTCTGGGAATATACAGAGCATATGTTGGTGATGGGGCTTGGAGGGAGATTGGTCAAACAGATAGGAATATTGCATAGTAGGAGGAAGGCGTCCTTGACAAGCTGGCGCTCGACTTCATGTATAAGGAAGTGGGAAAATTTTCTTTTGTTGGTTAAGGTGTCGGTGGTTGGAATAAATTACCAAGTGAAGTGATGAATAATTTACCAAAAACGATTAAGGAATTTAAAATTTGTAAATCGGAAAAGTAAATAGGATAGGAATTTAACACTAATATTATAAAAGAAAATTTAACAAATTATATAAAAAGGGGTAATAAGATGACTAGGGGAATTGCCACCTGCGCTTTAGCTCCATAGCAATTAAAATTAATAATAATAATAATAAACTTAATTTGCAAACGAGTTTTGACTATATTTTCTAAGAATAAAACCCTACATCATCAAATCATGTCTCGCCACAGTTTCTATGTAGTTTGTGCATGTCACCTGTTAACTATCTTCTCAAAGGCCTGCTTAGAGCAATACAGCAGCCCCCCTTCACGAGCGACTTTGCGTATTGGAAACATTCTGTCGCCCCGTTTCGGGTGACATAGCAATCAGTTTTAATGAGCTTCCTGTCATATACTTGTGATCATCACCCTCTGCTGACTCATGTGCAATTTCTGTCATCTTCTTTTAACGACCTCAAAAGTTTTTTTTCTTCTCGGTGCCTGACCCAATCATTCATTTTCCTTCACTAGTCGTCGTTGTGGGTAGAATGCTAATGACGTAGTTGTCGACGCTCTCTAAGTCCCAAAGGAGCACCAACCTATTGCGGGACGCCTTTAATTTATTCATTTCACTATAGGAACGCATAGAAGGCGAACATACAAATAAACATTCATTTTTATAGATACAATTATTATTTGTAAATAGATCTTATAGAATCACACACAGCATTGATTGTCGTCATGGCTTGTAATTAAGAATTATTCCGGTGTTTCCAGTGGGTAGCTAGAACCAGGGTCTTAGAGTTCCTGAAGCATTGGTAGAAACTTAAGTGTTGGCATTTTTCTCCGCTTCGTGTATTTTTTATTGCGAAATGTGCGGTTTATGAGTTGGGGATTGGGAACAGTCCCAGCACTCATCTAGGTGACTACGGAAGACCGACTAAAAACCGCAGTCTACACGACCGGTACTCGGGGTTCAGAACTCTCCGTCGTTCCTCCCGTATAGTGTGGTGTCGACAGTCGACTTAATGCATGCAGCATCAGTGAGGAGTTAATTTAGATATATATTTATATATTAGCTGCTTAACGTCTCTTGACAGCGAGGTCTTTAGAGACGGAAAAAGATGGGGGGGGGGGGGCAAGGAATGGGAAGGAATCCGGCCATGGAATTTTGAAGGTAGCATCCCGGCATTTGCCTGGAGTGATTAGGGAAACCATGGAAAACCCAAATCTGGATGCCCGGACGGGGATTCGAACCGCCGTCGTCCCGAATACGAGGCCAGAACGCTAACTGTTACACAGCCACGATCGGTGTATATCTTAGAATTTTATTGTGTAACTGAATTTTTCATAATGTATTGTGCACTTTGGCCACAATAAAAAAAACGATAAACGTAAAATAATTTACTGTGGTCAATTATTTTCTATTGCGTTCGGAAAAATTGTCATTATTCTCCGCGTGTACCATTACGACCCCCGTCTATGGATGAGACTACCTACACTGGCGGAAATTAAAAGCCCAAAATCCAGGCGGAGTTGTGATAAATGAATGAAATTTGACACCAAGTATCCCATATGAAGAGTATCAATTAATTAAAATGGAAATTTTTAAACGTATGACAACTATGGGGCTATTTATTATGCAAATTTGCTATGTTTTGTAGCACATAAGAGGTGAACTGTGTGGTGTAACATTACACTTTTTTTTACACAATTTCTTGTTAGTCAAGTATACCAAGTATACACCTAACTATATAACTTTGTGAGAGATCGGAGAAAGCGTGTTTGAAATGGGTGAATCATATCCTGAAATCTCCCGAAGGATTGGCCGTAGTACAGTGTCAGTATACAGACTTATTACACAGTGGATAAAAAATGGCTATAGTACTCCTAGAGCAGGCACAGGTTCATACTGAAGGACCACAGCACGTGAAGCCCGCCAAGGTAGCTGTAGCTGGCAGACGGGTGACTGCAGGCCAGATCCAAGCAGTGGTTACAGAGAGAGTCATTTCCCGGACGATTGCAAATCAATTACTTGAAGCTGCGTTATTCTCTGACCCCTCTATAAGGTGTTCCTTAACGTGCCAGCATCGTCTACTCTAGTGTAATGCAAAACGCAAATGGACACGTGAATGGCGTACATTTGTGGCAACGTGATGATCGACACCAAGTATGCAGGCATAAAGGAGAAACGGCTTACCCTGCTGTGATTTCAGAACTTCACACAGGTCCAGCCATTGGTGCCATGGTTTGGGGGCAATCAGTTTCGACAGCAGGACTGAGTTGGTTGTTGTTGAAGGCACAATGACAGCCCACCACTATGTGGACGGGTTGCTGGAAACTATTGATAATCTTCATTTCCACCATCCAAATCGCATCTTCCAACAGGATAATGCTCGTCCTCATACTGTGGCCATCACAACACTAGCCTTGGAAGGGGTTACGATCATAATTTGGACAGCACGGTCTCCAGATTTGTCCCCAATAATGTATGGGATACCAAGAGAAGATACATTAGATCACATGGTGACCCATCACAAGACATGCAGGCGTGGAGAGACATACCGCAATAAGACATCCGAACAGTTATTGGTCCAATGCCGGCAAGGATCCACGAATGTATAGGTGCTCAAGGCGCACTTCTTACTGACAACTGTGTCTAAAGGTGAAAAGTTAGCCTGCTCTATTTCAATTTATCATAATTTCTTCTGGGTATGATTCTAGATATATGAACAGTTTCCTAAAATTCCTCCATTCCTGTCTGAGTGTTTCACTTTTAATTTTCCCTCAGTGTACTTTGTCCAGGCGAGTTCACTCTTGTTCTGTTATCCGGGAAGGAGTAGTGTGGCGCCGGTCACGCGATGGCAATGCCCGCGTGAGAGATTAGGTTGCGTGTAGAGTAGTGGTGGAAAGCAGGCCGACCCTGTTGATGCCAAGGAAGATGTCTGCGGTAGAGCTCTTCCTGACCCACTCAAGCAGCAAGTAACAACCTGTTTCAATGTTTAGTGACGGTCCGATGAAAAAGCCTGAAGTGATGATATGATTTTATTATTGGTATTTTACTAATTTCTCAATCACAAATTGTGATTGCTATGAATTAGACTTCATTTTACTTTCGCCGTCAGTGGTTTCAATCTATAAGCTAATATATATATAAAAGCTTATAGCTTTTCTGTGTGTGTATGTGGGGAGGGGGGCGGGGTTAAGGCGTCTGACTATAGATTGAAAGGTCCCCGGTTCGAATCCCTGTCTCGGCGGAGATTTTCGTAGTCCCTTAACTCGACCTTCACTTCCGACACAGCTTGCTGTGTAATGTGAAGTACGCCAGAATGCTTCCGTGGTTCAAATCCCACCTTAAACTATAGATACCCTTTAAGGGCTAACAACCCTAATTGTAACTCGGATGTGTACACATCCAAAGCAAATCCAGTTCAAACGAAGGCTTAACGTCTTCATAGTTGACCGAAACGAACATTCATACACCGGAGTGTCCGCTATGTGAGGGAAGCGACATTTCGACCTTACAGTTATCAAAAACAAATAAAAATTATTAGGAATCCTAAATCATAAGCGAGCCACATGACGTATTACTGGACTTTATAACAAACGAAAAATCGGTGCATTTTAAATAAATTTACTAAACCAGGCAATGATGACAGTTCAGAAAATCGTAATTATTTTTTGACATTTGAATTATTACAATTTTCCCACTGAATTTGATTTTTGATACATTCAGAGCGAATTTATAATTCTCAGGGTTTGATTTCTATGTGGAACTGACTGCATAACTTTTCATCCCGAACGGATTATTACCGTTGTCAGCGGATACCGAGGTCACATGACCTCAGCAAACCAGAAGCGCGCCGCAACAAGTCATCCGGTGTGGTCTGCGGCTAGCGGCCTTCTTTATCGGCAAGTCTAATGTCACCTAACAGATACAATAAAAAAATGTTCTTAGTGGCCGGTCTGCTTTCTTGTGAGTGATCAAAACTCCTATCTACGTCCTATTATAGTTTTTGCGTAGTTCTTCTACTTCTACTTCTTTGGGTGGTTTTTTTTACTCCTCGTCAACGTCGAGGTCATTAGAGGCGGGATGGGCCTGGGGACAAGGAATAGGGAGGAATTCGGTCATGGCCTTTTTGAAGGAAGCATCCCAGCATTCGCATGGAGTGATTTGGGGAAACCATGGAAAACCCAAATCTGGATGCCGGGACGGGGACTCGAACCCACGTCCTCCCGAATGTCTTTTGGTGTCGATGGCAGCATCAGATATTGAACAAGGCAATTATCCCGCCAGTGCGATGGCTTTTTCACTAGCTGATTGAAGGTCTGACTGAGATACATTTGTTACGAGTTGTGGGCATGACGTCAAATATACCACAGTATCGATCTCACCGCAGGGACATGTGGTATCTGGTTGCTCTCCCCATGAAGCGAAAGTGTCTTTGCAGCGGCCAATACTAACTCGAAGTCTGTTCAGTGACTTCCATATGAGCCATGGTTGTTCGGACCCAGGTGGTAGATCCCCTTTCGGCTTGATCCAGTCGATGAAGTATCGCACTCTCTTCTCCCAGCTGATATTCTTTTACTGCTTAGTGTTCCTTTCAGTGGCATTGTTTAATTTCCGGAACAATGGGACCTACATTTTGGGTATCAAATACGGAAGTTGGAGGAGGTGCAAAGAAGGGTTGCTGCATTTGTCTCTGGAAATTACTGTTGAACACAATCAGTAACGTTTCGTATAAACTTATTGGTAAACATGTGTACTCCCACCTTCACTTACGAATGTAATGAAATACTTCGTCCACCAACCTATTTGGGTCGGAATGACAAAAGATAAAATTAGAGAAATAAGGTGCCGCACTGATTCTTATATGAATTCTTTTTTCCCTCGTACCATTAGGGATTGGAATGCACAACAAAGAAATTAGGTTTGGTGCTGAGCACCCTCTGCCACCCACAGTTTTGTGAATTGCAGAGTATATATGTAGATGTAGGTATGATAAAAGAGCTGGAATGGGGTTCGTTGGAAGACAGGAGGAGGGTGAAGAGAGTCATGGGCGAGTATAAGGCGTATATTGGTGAAGAATCGTGGAAAGATATTGGTGTAAGCTGGCACTCTATTTCAGGCACAAGGGAGTGGGAAGATTTTCCTTCGTAGGTAAGGGGGTCAGAGATCGGAATAAGTTACCAGCAGAGTTAAAGAATTATTTACCAAAAATGGTGAAACAATTTAAAGTTGAAATTTGTAGAGGGCAAAAGTAGGTGGGTACAGGAAAGGGACAAAAATGTGTGTGTGTGGGGAAATTGCCACCAGAGCGTGCGCTGCATCGCAATTAAATTAAATCTACTGCTCGTTAACAATTTATAGGTTGACCGCAGATACTTTTAAAACAACTACAGACTTCAGAGTCGAGCCAATAGTTGATCTACAAAAGTTCCAACAAAGTTCTCATCTTCTAACGTAATACATACCTCAGATGGTTGTTCAGCGGGCCAGTGACTGTTTAGATTTGCCGCGCATGTTCTACTGTAGTGCATACCCTAACCTAACCAGGTAATCCTACCTGGCGAAGGGGACCTACAGCTTTACGTGGAAACCGAACCACGTAGTGTTGTAGCGTACTTCACATGAACAAAGCAAAGGTTTGCTAGAGGTGAAGCTCTTTTTTTAAGGTCCGTAAAAATTCCGGCCGAGACAGGAAATCGAACCGGGGACCTTCCGTTCCCCATTCACGTGCCCTAACCAACTGATCCGAATGGATGAGCAACGTAATATTGAATCTGGTATTCAGGAAGATGTGGGTTCGATTTCCGGTCTGACACTAGATTTCCAATTAATATGATTCTAGGAACAGATTGAACAGGGCACTTAAATGGGATCTCTCTATATAAAAACGGATGTGTGTTTCTATATTTGTATGTTTTGTATACAAATTAATTTTTTTTTAAGATCTCTATGAAATATTGCTTTAAATCAAGGAAAAAATTAATACTGTCTATATTTGTTTGTTTGTTTTTTAAAAAAACAACTCTTTCCTTTACACAAAGTGGATAGTGATATGCTGAAAGCCTACAACATTTCCTATCGAATGGCGGTGTACCGATTCCTGAAATTTGAACTTAGAATTTAAAAATTGTTTTAGACATGGAGTGGCGTCACACAAATCTACAGTTTTTTTCCGATCTCGAAGGAACTTTATGCGCGTGTGTTTTAAAATAAGTGGAAAAATAATGTTTACAGTTGGCTTACAAAGCTGCGTCCATTTTACGGAGATTGTTTACGACAATCCAATAAACGGGATAAAACATCAGAACTTTAATATTCAGACTCCGAGCAATGCCGGGTAATCTGCTAGTTTCAAATAAATGAAGAGCAATTCATTCATACTATTTATACATAAGAACGAAGTTTTGCACGGTGTTGAGAATTAAGGTAAAGTTGTCTGGCAACTAGCCGAGTGAACCCACGATATTACTACGTCAATATATTCACTTGGTGAACAAGATGGCGACGGCGATTTGATTGCTTAAATATCGAGTGGAAACACCTTGTTCACTCGGCTAGATTCCCGGAAACATCAACCATTTTATGATTTTACAATCGGTGACTTACTAACGTTTCAGTACGTATTAATTATAAATTACTTCGCGTGTAACTTCATATCCGTACTTCATTACGTCGCCAGATAAAAACAAAAACCCTACAGACCACTTAACCTTGGTGTGTCTCATCGCGCAAAATGCATAACTGCTGATTTATGTCTTTCTGTGTTGTTTCCACAGGCCATCGTGTTGCTGTTAAGATCCTGGAAAATGTTCCGGACAACATCGAGGAGATCGAAGAGGAGTACCTCATCCTCAAGGACCTCAGCCTGCACCCGAACATCCCAGCTTTCTTCGGGCTGTTCCTGCGTAGGGGGTCCACGCCCGAAGAGGATCAGCTGTGGTTTGTCATGGAGGCAAGTAGCAT
Source organism: Vandiemenella viatica (assembly GCA_031002005.1). NCBI lineage: Eukaryota > Metazoa > Arthropoda > Insecta > Orthoptera > Morabidae > Vandiemenella > Vandiemenella viatica. The sequence goes on from JARYHS010011408.1 coordinate 192,862,428, forward strand.
TTCCCATTTTAACTAAGAAAGCTAACGGTCTAATTTCTTGTAACTGTGTGGCTAATATAGAAGTACTTTTTTCTTATAGGTCAAGAAACATGATTCCGTAATTTCAATAAGAATTTCAGGTTCTTGTTCCATGAGTCATAAACCTGATTTAAATGAGACAGTAATACGATGTCAGTTCATCTCCAATGTTTCATGATTTTTTCCTGTTAAATTAGCTTAACTATTGTAATCTTCCAGCCCCCCGCCCCAACCTACAATAATTCTTGGATAATTTATTAATTATCCAACTTCTTGGCCGAGGATTGACTGCATTCATTTTTTTCAGCAGGCCACTTATCAACAGAAAAGTAGTAGAGGACAGGAAAAATTACAAAATAAAATAGGTGGCTAGATTACGAACCACACAACTTGAAGTTATATTCTTTTTTGCTTAGAAATTTGGCTACAAAATACAAATTCGAAATTTGATTGCGTATTTAAATCAGCAAGTTCATAAAATTGTCTGTTCCTAAGATTCACATGTAAGCAATTCATCATTTCGTAATGGTCAGACAGAGGTAACACACACACACACACACAGAGAGAGAGAGAGAGAGAGAGAGAGAGAGAGAGAAAGAAATATAAATGAACTTACATCTAGCAGACTTCCTATTCAGACAGTACCACTCTGCATCACGAATGAGCAACACAGAGGCTGAGGACCATATTGTACGATGGGAACAGGTGACTGACCTTCAACCTTTGCATATGTGTCATAGCGCCACCACAGCGTCCTGAAATTCCTAACTCAAATATACTGTCTGCCTCACTCTGGCTTGCTGTTTATAATTGCATTTCTTATTAACTATTCAGTCATTCGTCTTAGAGTTCCTAATTATAGTTATTAACACTCCTATCCCTTGGTCTTGTGGCACTACACTATCCATTAACACTGAATATAGGGGTAAGGGTCAAACTTTGAGCTCGGCGTTTCAAACTTCCTGATTATGATTCTTAAACAGGTGGGATTTATTGGATGACAGGAAAGGAACGAAGAGTATGCAGGTTGTGTAGGCCTACAAGGGTTCTTTGAAGATGAGGTCTGAATGGATATTGGGCAAAGAATTGGAAGGAAGAGAAGAACATGACCACTTTTAATGGTATCAGCAAGTGGACGTCGTGAGCAATTTAACTCAAACAGTGGAAGAATTTAAATATTGGTAGATGTGCGAGTGTTAACATGCATGCCTGCCACTCGGGCGACCTGGGTTAGATTCCCAAACAATCTGTAGTAAATTGATGGGACTATGATTTGCTGGTGGTAACTGGGTCTAGTGTCCGGCGAATACAGCAGGCAATGTTCAGCAGATGTGCGCTTCACCTAGTAGCCAAGAAAAAAGCTGAGCCGAGCAGTTGAACGGTACCAGGAGTCTGCGAACCTGAGCTACAGCTTCGGATTCCACGTTAAACTGAAGGTCTCCTCCAGGGCTAACAACACGATGTGTACACATCTATAGCAAAATTCAAGCTAAAATAGGCTTAACGTGATCCTAGTTGGTCCAAGCGAACATACATGCATAGGTAGATGTGTAGAGATACAGGCAAGAGGAAGCAACTTTCATCGCAATTATTAATTATAAAAGTATTATTGATGATAATAAAGCGCCAAAACACAAATTCGTTAGTAATAATAGACGTACCAGAAATTAACCTTGAGAGAAAGTTGTTGATGAAGGTCACATGTCGAAAAAGATCGACGAGTTGGAGGGTTAACAAGAGAAAGCGTGGAAACAACGAAAACCCGTTCGGACTGGGAAAGAAGAAGAAATCCGCCGAATACGGGTCACGCAGTGAAGGTTCCGCACTCTGATGACCTTGAGATCAGCGGCAGTCACGTGGCTTCAGACGTCTTCAGGTTGGACAGGGGGTCCCGCTGCACGCGCCTGTAACACCGCTTCCGTTACAACCCACGCAGCTTGTGCAATCGCTGAATTCAGTCAAGTTCACAACAGACCCAATCAGCATGCATTGCATTCTAAACTGACAACACTTTAAATAAAATAGTTTAATACGAGGAAAGTTAAGCGCCAAATGAAAACATTTGCTATATACTAACCGAGTGTGGTGGGTGAGCGGTAACGTTCTGGCTTTGCATACTGGAGGACGCCCGTTCGAATCCTCGTCCGGGCATTCAGATTTGGGTTTTCCATGATTTTCCCAAATCACTCCAGGCGAATGCCGGGAGGCTTCCTTCAAATGGTCATGGCCCAATTCCTTCCCGTTCATTGTCCCCAGTCGCAGCCCGCCTCTAATGACCATAAGTTAAAAAAAAATGCAATATACTAGATGAAAGTATTTTTAGTGTTTATTGTTTAGAGACGGCATATCGTAGATATGTGAAACTGATTTCAAGCTCTTAGGTAATATTGTTTTTGGCACAGACCTGGTCTAACATGACAACTTCGACGGGCACTCACGTCATGATTGGAAAAGGGGGGGGGGGGGAGGTGGGAAGCAGGAATACTTTGCTTCTCAACTTGATGAATTCCAAGTAAATATACTCATTAGAGAGGCAACATACTTCTGCTTCCGTAAGTGAGCAAGTACCGCACTTTTTTTCACATCCGCTTCTGCTTCGGCAACTTTGCAACTGAAATTTAATCGGAAGTGCGGCGCACTTCAGAACAGTTCCAAAATTTGACATGAAGATTACGCGATGAATTGAAGGCAAGTGCAAGATTTGGCAACTGACCAAGGACGACAAATACGCAATTACAACGTATTTAGATCTATTTTTTTTCTCATCGGTAAAACTACAGTGCAAGTTGAGTCTAAATTACTAAATATGGCTATCAGCAGAATCAGATAATGATGGCATGATTTCCTTCAAAAAAGTGCCAAACTCATGAAGTCCAGTCTACGTCATCATCATTAGAAATATTGGAATCCATGTTAAATGTGAACGAATATCAGCATATCTTGACTACAAGTGACGACAATGACAATCTACCGATTTAGTTAGTCACACGTTCGAGGGTACAAAAAATAAATATTACCTCTGCATGAGAATCCCCTTATATAATGGAAATCAAATTCACATAAATATCATTCATCATCTGTCGCCAGTAGAGCGCCAATATTTATCAGCTCCTCCCAGCAGCATAGGCAGTGAACAACTGTCTAGCGGATCTGATTTAATATGTGAAGTACACCGGAACAGATTGCAAGGTGTAAAAGCGGCCCAACTCCTTTTGTAAATATTACTTGCAGCTAGTTAATTTTGAAAATTAATTTAATAAAACATAATATTTGTTTTCTTCATAGTATTTATACTTCCGTTTCTGCATCAGTTTCCGTTAGCCCCAAGATTTACCTTGATATCTGTTTCCGTTTCTGCTTCCGTTATAACATTTCCGCTGCATCACTAATAAACATACGTACGCGGAAGCGACAGTTTGATGGGTACGGAACTCTACAAACACAGTGAAAGTTTTAAAAGAATATTAGTTACAAATAAGAGAAGAAAGAAAACAAGGTATGAAGTTAATAAACGTGGTACCGAGCGTGGTGTGTGAGCGGCAATGCACTGTCCTCAATCCCCGTCCGGCCATACAGATATGGGGTTTCCATGGTTTCCTCAAACAACTTCAGGCGATTATGGTTCCTTCAAAAGGCTACCCACCTTTAAAGACCTCTGCGTCGATCACGCATAAAGCCAAAAGCAAAACAAAAAGTAAACGTGGTCTGCACGTGATCGAAACGACGAGTGTATGGTCAAGAGAAATTAAGTAATTGGATTACAAAATTTTGGTCAGACCATTGCTCGAATATGGTGGTGTAGTATGGCACCCACAATTTGGGTATGAAGAACAGGAGTTGAAGGACACAGGAATTGGAGGGAGTGCAAAGGAGCGTACCAAGATCTGTCATTGGAAATAAGCGTAGAACACAATTAGTAGCTTATATGATAAAGAACCTTGAATGGGATACATTGGAAGACAGGAGGAGGGTGAAGAGAGTCATGGAAGTGTACAAGGCATATATTGGTGATGAGATGGAAAAAAATTGGTGGGAGAATTACGTGTTGCATTGAAGGGAAAAGATGACCATGACCACAAACTGGCACTCGATTTTAGACGTAAGGGAGTGAAAAAAATTTCTTTTATAGATAAGTGAATCAAGGATTCCAATAAAGTAGAAAGTGAATAATTTACCAAAAATGCTGAAATAGTTTCAAATTAAATTTTGCTAAGGCCAAAAGTAGGAGGGTATAAAAAGGGCGGAGAAAGGGTGTGTAGGGAAATTGCCACCGAAGCGTGCGCTCCATTGAAATTTAATTAAATGATACCCGGAAGCCGTACCGAATAAGGATTAGCCATGACGAGTGACTGATTGGAACAGTTCAACGAGACCGGTGCAGAGATAAACAAAGATACAGGCGGTTGAAAAGAGTTAAAAGTGAATAGTCGTGCAAAAGAGAGCGAACTGAAAATCGGTTGAAGGTGAAAGTTGGTGAACGGATATGAAACGTTCGAATCTCTCTTGGTTCAATCAGACGCTACTTGTTGGTGGAAATTTTCAAAGATGATAATGAAGGGGCTTCCATTAATTGCGTGAGGACAAATGGGGGGAGGGTAGAGACCGGTGAAATCTCACCAATGTGTGGGGTGTGGGGAGGTGAACAGTAATCTCAAGTTATCTTTTTAATTCCTTGAAGAAAAGTATAACTAAAAAAGTCTCCAAAACAACAACGTCGTCAGCAGGGGAAAAAATGTAGGGGGGAAAGGTCCCTCGAGATATCACCTCACCAAGGAGAGGGGGGGTTACAGATTTCCGAAAATTCTCACGTAATTAATGGACGTTCCCTGATGACCACGTGATCCAGGCTTCACGAAATTACTACATGACTATTTTAAAATGTTAACATACTATAAGTGGGGAGGTATAGTCGTTCGACTAACGGGCCATGTTGATAGTATATAAGGATTATTACAATAATACCAAAATACTACTAGAAGTGTTATTAGATGACTCGGGAAATTGCGCTCCATCTCATTAAATTCAATGCAAAGTATTTAGTAGATTTATTGCAGTCACCTTGGCGAATCACCGCTTCAGGAACGTCGGGTATAACGAAGAACTGGATGATTATACTAACAAATGGAATAAATTAGTATTTCAACAATTTCCTTTAGGATACCAAGTACACATTTATCTACATAGAGAACGAATACATACAGTATTTTTGGAAGCATTAGTAATTTAAGAACAGTTGGCTGCGCTAAAATTTAAATACTAACCTGCCTTCGTTTCCCCTTTTTAAACGAAAGTAATATGTCGTGAAACCAGAATGTCTATACGCGAGTGAATGCTTAGTATTGAATTCTAGATTAGATAAATTGGAATTACTAGAAAGAATACGGGAAAATTCTTTGGTCTTGTAAAACAACAGAATTATGTAAATTAAGAAGTAATAAGAATTAGAAAATATAACAATCAAGAAAAATGAGATTTCTGTATTTTGGACATATCTACACAGAGGATTCAAGGGGTCAAGAAAGATCTGCAAAGAAAAATAATAAGAGAACCACGTAAAGAGAGAACTATAGAAAGAACGTATTGAGTATGAAAGGATTCCAAGGCACAAGAGGAAAGAAATCAGGTCTGAAGTGATCTAAGGAGAGAAGGAAGAGAAACAATGAAATGGTGAAGGAATGTTGGATTTAACAGAAGAGAAAACAAAAACAAAGCATGAAGAACTGAAATTGGCACTTGGTCCAAACTTGCCTCACTGGAAAGAAGAAGAAAGAAAGTAATGTTGATTTCAGAAGAAGCCCTTGGGAGGAAATAGTGGGAGCGAAGTCCACTTCTTTCATACAACAGATGATTAAACATATTTATCGTTAAAAACACATTTTTTCCGAACTTTGTACACCCTAACGATTAACAATAAAAGTCGTGCATGTTTTGTTACATTGGTTGGCATGCATCCATGAAGGAAGTAATACATCTGTAGATTGTTGAATGCGATGTTTAACAATGTCTCTGGTTGGCAGTGACAATGAGCCAGCGATCGTGTGCGATGACTAGGACCACGCTGGCAGGCAGCTGGCCGCTGGTGATGTGTGGCCAGGGTACTGGTTTGTGTTGACCTTGCCCTTGTCTGGCCGCCTCTCGCTGGCTTGTAACCTCTTTCTTCGAGGACTAGTGCCTCGACTCTTTCTTCCCTACCTTTACACTCTTCAGTCTCAACAGCGACGCCGAGCCAGCATGTAACGGACCTTTGCGTTCCGATGTTCCTGCTGAAGTGCGTGTGAGTTACGGTTTAATTGTACATCGCGATATCACTACAATAACCTTACTGCCGGTACAGATTCGTATCAACCTAAACTTTTGTTTCCTTCCTAGCGGTTGTGGTTAGGTTGAAATGTGGCCTGTATGGTAAGAAAGATAGCAGTGTTATTTTCTGTGTGGCGGAAAATAATAGTAGCGGTATCGCGATCTAAACTTGAACCTGATTTGCATCTTTTTATGGAATGTATATAATTATTTTTGCAAGATAGTGTTTTTTTATTTTTATTTATTTTTTTAACTGTGATTAACAATCGTTTTCTAATCGCCAATCATTAGAGTAAGTCCGTTTTTATTGTTTACAACTTTTGATGGTTCATTTGTATTTGAAATAGTATATGAATTGCTTGCTAACCTACTACTATCCGCTGCAAGACCTAATGGTCTCTATTGTATCTGGATGGCATGTCAATGTATCATTGACGCAGGAATGCTAAAACAATATGCTTAAGCTGCTTACAAATTGATGACTATCAGACTCGATTCCAAATACTTCGATTCAATTTTTTTGAATGTCATACACACTACGAAACGGAGACGTATTGCACATATTACGCGTTTCGAAAGAAATTTAACTATCTTAGTGTGAGGGATAACTCAGTATCTCATGAAGATATTTTTTCATCAGAAATTTAAGAGCGGCCGTTAGTTTCAAACATTTTTGGGTTTAATCCTAGACCGATTCCGCCACTGACTGGCGTTGATGTGACGTCATATTGACGTTGTTTTGAGGTATTCGCTGTCGATGTACCAACATAAAGATAATTTATTATTGTGACCGGCCGCAGAAATCCGATAACACATCAAACACTGAACATCTGGTTGTGTTATCGGACATCTGCGGCCGCTTACCAGCGGCCGCCTGCATCTGATTCACCTTCGGGATATCAGTTTAGGTTGATATTGTACAGTTTTAAATTATTGTGACCTCGCTACGCTCGGTCACAATAGCACTAAAAGGAATAAACCTAATTATGTTGGTAGTCGACAGCGAATACGTCAAAACAACGTCACGTCAACGCCGGTCAGTAGCGGAATCGCAGTCTAGGATTAAACCCATTTTTGTTATGAGGACTACAGTATTTCAAAATTGCTATTACCTGGAACTAGAAATGTTTCTCTAGTATCGACCAAATTCTGAATATAAACAACAAATACGTTGGTGTATAGTTAGTGCTATAAAAGTGGACGTCGGTTAATGTACAACATAGATAAATACTAAAATTTCTTACTTCTAATACGTTTGTATTCCAAACACTTATACTATTTTATTGGAAAATTACTTTAAAAAGATAAGAGTACACTGCATCTTGATGTAGGGCGTAGATACAGCCTATAATCAATTTTATTTGAATTTAACGACTACTAGCTGATTCAGAATCAACACGGTGCGGCATGGAGAGGCATTAATTATTGATTTTTGCGCCTAGCGACTGCCGTGTGACTTATCCATATCTGTGATCATTACTCGGGGCTCCTCTCTCACTTTGGCTGTTTTTGAGAATCTTAGACCTCTTTGCTTGTCCGCTGTGAACGTGACTGATTCTTTAAGCAATTTGTTTACATTTAACAGGGAACACTGACACCATTGGCGAATACACCATGGCACTCCGAACAAATTATAAACTTATTCCGTAAGGCCAATCAAACATTCTGGAATGATCAGGAACAGATTATGAGAGTACATTCAAATGACGAAATTTTTTTCAAAACTGTCAACTGATGTCCCGTGAATTCACTTATACTATGAAGCGGGTACGGTATACCGCTATACTGAATGGTAATTAATATTTATTTTAAATTTACCAAAAGCATATGAGTATTTATATTGTGGATTGGAAAGGGTTCTCAAAATGATTTATTGATCACTAATAAGAATGAAAAAGTCATAACCTGATCATATATTCTTCGAATGAAGGCCAACAGACATAAGGTGATTTAAATTTAATTATGATAAACAATCAAAAATTATTCACACACAACACCTTTGTCCTACATTAATGGCCATTAAAATTAAGTAATACAACACAACAAAATATCCGTCCAGATTTTTATAAACACATTAACAGTTTTCGGCAGGACACGTAATGAGATTATTTGTTAAATTCTAATGTCCTTCGTTTCAATCACAGAAACTACTGAATTCAATTTAAAAAAAAATATGCCACGGCTAATCTCTCAGTTTATATATCGGAGAGTGAGAATTCTTATCGTGCGGACTTCTCCGCTCAGAGCGTTATTTGGGCAACCACGGAGGTTTAAAGTGCAAACACAATATTATTAACTGGTGCAATGTTTGTCTTTTTACCGTCTGTCCGGCATTGATGTAGTCAGCAAACTCCGACCCCAGACTGAATTTATCTGTCACCTTGTGACTCAAAATGAAGATACAACCGATCGCATGATATGCTGTCGGCTTTCTGGGTCGTTCTTGTGCGCCAGCACAATTGAACACGAACCAGTCAGACCCAAAAAGAACTACGAAGAGCATCTCGCACCACCTTTTAAAACCTCGTGATGCTGCTTCTCCTACTCCGCCGATTTTTCTCTGGTCCTATCGTCGATGTAGACGTTCCTGTCTCTCTCCTCATTGGCGGACTTGAAAGAAGATTATACAAAAAAATAAGAACTATTCTATATACTAAAATACTATTGGCAAAACATTCGCCCCTCCAAGCACTCTCTGGTCCTATGACGGGGTTAGAGAATTTCTTCGGAAACTGTCGTATTTCTTTCGTGTCCACTCGGTTTTATTATTTTCACGCAGTGAGCATTCGCAGAATCTCTGGCGTGTCTTGACATTATCACGTATCTGCATTGGTCACGCGATATATATATCTCACCCGTCAACGCTGTCCATGCATCGAACTGCGGCCGACCCCATACTGAGCAGTGAAATGTCGTAAATCAGCCTTTACAAACTGGCAAGTCCCCTTGTGTTTCGTCTTTCTTCCAGCCTGAATGGAGAATTCGCCGTAATGTACATGAATTCGCTGACCCCTGTCAGTGGCGTAGCTAGGTCAACAAGGGCCCTGGTGCAAAAGGCCCTCAGGCCAGATGGGCTATCTTTTTTTTGCTGGTAAGGGCCCCCTGGGCAGTGAGAGGGCCCTTAGTGAGGGCTTCCTGTGTCTAAGGGGCCCCCTTAGACGACTGTAGAGCTAAAAATAAAAAAGTCGCCAGTTTGCCATGAAGGCTCGTGGGCCTCTGAACAGCGCTTTGGGGCCCCCTGAGCGTAGGGGCCCCGGTGCACTGCACCACCTAGCCCCAGAGTAGCTACGCCCCTGACCCCTGTCCTGGAGAATGCCCTTCTAAGCGTAATGTGAGCCTTGTTTCGTTACCCACATACCTCATGTTAATGTGGTTCTATGTCTCACCACAACTATCATCGGTCGGAGCTAGTACCTGAGTTACGGCCCATTCACATTAGCGGTCAGCTCAGCTCACGATCCAGGATAGCATTCACAGCAGCGGTCAGGTCAGCTCAGATCAAGTCGTAGACGATGCCCATTTCATATTAGTTGTTCACAGCAAACGATGCCACTCTCTACGCTAACGTTAATTGAAATCGCACTGATTTTGGATGAAGAGAATAGAATAAAAAAGACGACGGTTCAAGTCTGAAAACGCAAACAGATCAAGAAATAGTTTTATCTACTGGTTAGGCCGTGCGAGACGGGTGGTGGGAAATGTTTTTGATATTTTAGCTTAAACATTTCGAATTTAATTTAGAAAACTTGACTCTGCTCCAGTATTAATTGTAACATAATTTTAGCAACATTTATTTTGCACAGTTCTTTACGGAAGAATAGAATTTCATGTCATGTAGAAAGTGAATCTCGGGGTGAACGAGGGAAAACCTTTTGATACAAAAAATAATTTCACATCATTTTTTAATTCGGAAGCAGAATCTGTACCTTGGCAATACGAAAACATGTAATAAAATTTGAATTTATATTAAAATTTTACCAACTTTCTAATAATCAGAATTAACATTTTTTATTTATTACTCTTTTTATTCCTTATGAGCAGAAGTTTTTAGACTTTCGTCGCACATTTTGATCTGATCTGACCTGACCGTTGCACGTTCACACTAGCGGTCAGCTCAGCTCAGGTCTTGACCGTTGTTGATCGGTGGTGGCGCAATCTTCAGTTTGACCTGCTTTGCCCTGACCAGAGCGGACCGCGTAGTGTGAATGCTCCCATTGGATTACATGAAAGCGATTTTTGACCTGAGCAGAGCTGACCGCTAATGTGAACGGACCTTTAAGAGTAACCGGTACTTTTGTTGCATGTGTTATTTCTAATATCCTGATGGTAGATTCAGTCATTCAAATTCTATTGTGGCTCTGCGAATAGGATATTTACAGTTTGTTGATAGGTCGTCACGCCTCCTAGAAATTTTACTATGTTAAACTGCAGGGTCCAGTAAGCCAGAAGATTACCAAGAAAACAGGAGTATCTATTTGGACAGTTACGATAAAGCCGGATTGGGAACCACTGGAAGGTGGGAAGCTACTGAAGGTAGTGAACCTGTTGTAAAAAGCATATATCTGTGACTAAGCCTTGATTGTTATTTGTGAAGAATCGGCAAGTGGTATATGGAATGGAATAGAGAACCATAGTAAGAAATCCGTTGGCAGGGACAGAGAGGAGGGACAGGTCCGGAATTTCAGGAGAACACATGTAATTAATGGATGCCCCAAAAGGGAGAGCTAATTTGCAGAAAAAGTGCCATCATAATAAACAACAATTAACTTTCAGTCCCTCCTAAATTATCAGATTTCTGTCCTTACAGATTTCACTTCATGTTTGTGTGGAAATGATTTCTATAGAAACTTGCTTGTAGTTCAAATATGATTAAAGTACTTACTTCCAGGGGGACCTTTTTTTTTTAGCTCTACGGATTTGAGGCCCGAGGAGGCTATGAAGACTACCCCATGGGCGACTCACTGAAGGCAAGCCCTCTGGACCAAAATTCACTCAAGCCAAGCCCCCTCCCCCCAAAACCAAAATCCTGGATCCGCCCCTGCAGTTACTTCCTACGGTTTACTTCGCGATACTGCTATACCACTAGTGCTATAAAATTAGTACAAATCTCTTGAAATGTTAGTTAATTTCTTTGTTTATAGCGTATCATTTACGTTTCAGCTTCTTCCGCTTCCGTGCAATCATTTTTTTTCGCTGTTTACAAATTCCTTCAAGCTCATATTTTTGTCTCAATCGTCGTTCATATATTTTTTTTTTCTGAATGCGGGTCTGAAACTTCGCTTCTGACATGCCATTATGTATAAGAAATATGTTTTTATTGATGCGGAATTGGAGATAATCACAGCAATTTGCTTAGGTGACGGAAACATCGTATTTAGGGCGGCCGGTACGTCATGCTAGAGATCTGAATTTGGATGATTTGAACCTCCACCATCCAAAAAGTATGGCTCCAGAGACGGATCGAGTGAGGGTGGGGGCAAACTGGGACACTTGCCCCGGGTGGAAACTTCAGGGGGGCGACATACTCATGTACTGTTTATTTTTTGTGTTAAGCTAAAGAATGTACTATATACGATGTCGCGAAAGGTTGTCAGTGCTTCTGTACCTTGAAATTGTTAATCTCAGGTGTTTGTAGAAGGTATTGCCACAGCTTGGAAAAATTGTAGATCCGTCACTGCATGGCTCACAATCAACTCGCGGGTCTTGTGGATTCTTTATTTAATTTGGATAGAACATACACACTGGTGGCAATTTCCTTCCCTACACACATGCTTTCCCATATCATTTCTATCTTTAGTTTTTAGATTCTTTGAGTACAATAGCAAGACTCAAATATAGTTCTTTACAATTTTTCCTTTCAGCATTTCTGGTAAACTGATCACCATTTACCTCATTAATTTATTCCAACATGCAATTTCTTTCCTCAAAGAAAAATTTCCCCCTCTCCCTTATTGTCATGGACTTCCCTTCCATAGACTACACCTAATTCTTCTATCATTATCCATCCAAACCTCGTAGCCAGTATACACCTTTAATTTAATTGCGATGGAGTGCATGCACAGGTGGCAATTTCCCCAGTCATCTCTTTACCCCTTTATTATTATTTTTATCAGATACACTTTCAGTGCAAATTTCCCCAGTCGTCTACTTTTGCCCCTTACGAATTTTAATTTTAAATTCTTTCATCTTTTTTGGCAAAACTTCAGAATTAGTCCATGAAAGTGGGAAAATTCCAATGGTCACACTTGATTTTAGGTATAAAGGTTTGGGAAATTTTACTTTTGTAGGTAAGGGACCCTGGGATTGGAGTAAATCACCAAGTGAAATGTTGAACAATTTACTACAAATGCTGAAAGAATCGTATGAGGGGGATTCTTTGTGACAGATTTTAAGTTTTTTTCTACACCAGCTCAACTGTTTTAAAAGTTTCCCAAAACTGACTATCACAAAACATTGATATATCTTTCTCCTACATAATGGCATATTGTGCAAATCTAAATCCTTAATATCAACTGAGAAATTTAGGTTAAAAATTGTAACAAAGTTACCCCATCAGGTGGAGTTACTTTGTGCCATATCGTACTTCTCTTTATTTTCTGTTTTTCAATAAATACTTCTTCCCTCATTCGTACTGTCTATTTGAATTCTTCCCACATCCTCTTCACTGTACTGATTCTCTTTCCAAATGCTGAATCTAGCACTGAGATATCTGTTCAATTCTGAGACATGTCTTTTTAAGAGTCTTCTAATATGTTCTTATGTCCGTAAGAATTGCTTCATGATTAACCTTCTGCAACCTGAAATACTACAAAATTATCATCAGGCTTTATTAGGAAGACATCCAACTTGTGCTCTGCTCTGCCACTTGTGTAATGACTCCTTCCCCTGCTAATCCCTTGTGTTAATCTTATTTTGCATACAGACCACACCTGCTAAATGTAAGACCCTACTAATAATGGCTGAATATTAATTTAGTTTCTCCTGAAGAGCCTCATATTTAGCATTAATTCGTCCAGTAAGCAGCCAATGCCCTTTTTTTTTTATACCAACCACAGAAGTCTACCCCCTAGTAAATCATGACCATGTTTTATGACCACCAGTGAATTATAGTAATCTCCACCAAACGCTCCTCTATCTCTGCAGTACGCGCTATAACCGTCGGGGAAAACCTCATTTTCTGGTACTCCTTCCTTTAACCAAGACTCAACCTTTACAATTACTTGTGGTTTATGCATCTCTATTTTGTTACTTAACTCTATTACATTGTTTGTTACACTCCTACAGTTCACAACAGTCTTATAATTGGAATTTTCATATTCTTGGCCTCCTTGTTGGAATCTGCTATCCCCTTTTGTTGTTTCATCAGCTTCAACTACATCGTGGATATTTATAATTTCTCCCACTGTGTATGTGTATTCTGCATCCCTTTTGTCACTTATTTTTATCCCGTCACCAGCAGCCTCTCACTTAAAAAAGACACCGTCCTGACCACACAATTGGAAGGGGACTCGTATACTGCTTTATCTAACAAGGTTTAGCAGACTCTGTGAATATCCTCCTTGATGAACCGCCATGACAATCCAGCTACCATGGAAATATCCAATGGTTCATCACTAAACTGGAAGGTATGGAGAACACAGAACTGCATTAGGACAGATGTGGGTCCACTAAAACCAACGGGATCTTGTACATGAAGATAATACGAACTGCAAACGTAGAATAGTACACAATACAGAACACCTGCTGTTCTGCCCAAATTGTCCTGCCAATTGTACCCCTGATGACTTATGAACCATTTGACATAGCTCCATATCGGTCTGAGAAACTAGTCCTGGACACACACACAAAAAAGTAATTAAGCTAACAACTTGTTCCCCTTGTATTTAGGTGTATGCCGTGCCTAATACAACTAATATATCAATCGTGTCAACAGCCATAATCCTCGAAACAAAACTAATGCCTTTACCAAGCATCGCCAACATTTACACACCACACAGCTGGGTTCAACTGTAGCCAATTATTGTGACCTAGGACCTATATGTGCACCTTGGTATACTGTGACACCTTCACCACTTTCCTTAGGTCACTATCTATATGGTACTATTATTCTCATTTCTCCCCCTCCCCCTCTTCACCTTACAGTCATTACCCTGCCCACTTTAGTGAAGCTCCCTATAAAATGATCTTATTTCCTCTATTACTTGATCAAATGAAGCAGTAGGTTTGAAAAACTTGTGTCCTTGTACACTGTGCCTAACTGATCCTGCAGAAGTGGTTGTACACCTCTCCCATGGCTACTACTAAGCAGCAGAACATTTTTCTTCATATTTTTTCCTTCCACATCTCTGTTCCTAAATGTTGGTTTACCTTATATATTCCTACATCTACATAAGGCTCTTCCTATCCTGATTCTGGTAACAAGTCAAACTATTTCCACAATTCCTGAAGAATCTAACACTTTCATTTGGTTTAACCTGTTTGCTTTACAACCTGTTACCAGCCCTCAAGCATCCTTTTTCCCTTTCCTATTTATTTAACCCATAATATTTCCATGGGCCCTGATCACCTTATCTTTTATTTATACTCCCCAATTATTTTTCACTGCTCCCTGTTCATCTCATCCATCTCCCTGATTGTGTTTTCCAACTCCATGATGATTTCCTCCTGTGCTAAAAGTTTCATATTCTTGAAAGAAAGTGGAAAATATCATAGGATTGCCTCATTTCCTTCCCCTTTTCCTCCCCACCTCCAGCGAAACCAATTTTCACACTCACTACAATTCACTTCCTTCATTAAAACTTTGTGCCAGTTGCTAAATTTTCAAGACATGATTTTTCCCTTTAAAAGACTAGATTACTATTGGACTGAACCATTTACTAGCTGAATAACTCCCATGCTCTACTGAGAAACAGTAAACGCAAAGATTACACACACAATATCTATTGTATCACAAACAAATGTAACAAAATGATAACAGACTACTGAAATTGACAGAATAAAATTGGAGATTAGAAAATAGAATGAATAGGTACTGAAAAAAGTGGGAAAGAAAATGACAAGTGTAGGTAGGAGAAAGGTGAATTAAATTGGGCATATAATAATAACAGAATGATTGATAAACGAAATGGCAAAAGGAACGGTGAAAGTAGACGAAGAAGTAAATTTGAAATGTTGGGTAGTGTATAGGTTTGAGGAAATGCTTTTGGAGATCAAAATATTAGTGGAAAAATGGGAAAAAAACTTAAACATGGACCTGCCACCGTGCAGAACAACTGCCTGATCCTACAATTTTATGGAGTATTTTTTGGATCTAGGCCTTAGTTCTGTATTGTAAATAGTTCAGCAGTTCTTAAGGGGAAGGTATTAGTGTGGGTATTGTAGACTATTTTTCTCTACCAGCCCCATAAAAATCTGTTGTGCTGTCAATTGTCATCTGGTACAGCTCCTGAGATCATCCATCAGTCATGTCTTCCACTCTTGATTGTCTGACCTTTGATTCCGTGATAAATACACCCATGATTGTTTCTATAAAATTATAGCTTCAATTTCCCAAATATAGTATTTCTGCTGCTCTGTGCCACATTGTATTAAAGTTTCTTTAGTAAATCAGAATGTTATGACTCGGTGGTGGTCTCCTATAGTTCAGAACAAACAGTGGGAGATATATTCTCAGCAGAAAATTAAAAATTGGAGATCAATAGATCGGTGACGATTGTATTTTATTATCTGATAGTCCAGTACAAGCAATATATTCTCAGCAGAATATTAAAAATTTCTTCCTGTACTGCATGCAGGCATATAGGAAGGGTATTGTATTCTTTAAGGTCTCAAGGAATGAGATACTTGCCTCACCATTAAACACTTTTGCATTTGTTCAAACCAATTTTCGAAACATTTTTTTCACTCTGATTTTTGTAAGTAAAAAACATAGCTTTGGGAGAATTGAACAGCCCTTTGAAATGATGAAAATCACAGTCCATGCATTTTTTGTTTGATATTTGGTACAAAAAGAAGTTGTTGGGTGATAAATCAGCTGAATATTGGCAAGGAGACATTAATTCAATGCTTTTTTTCTGTCAAATAATGATTTGTGATGCCACATGAGAAGTGGCATTATTATGATGAATAGTGATGTGGCATTTTAGTTGTTTTTATGATCGTGTCAATGACTTCTAGTAAGTAAATTGTACTAGGTGAATGACAGTATAGAACCTTCAAAAGGCCATGGTTGATTCCTTCGTAGTCCTTTCCCATCTCCAATAACCTCGATGTCGACATGGGGGGGGGGGGAGAAATAGAAATGTTGGATAGCATACAACATAACAGTTCTTCATTCCTCTAAAGCAGAATTTCCCAACATGGGGTCCACAGATAAAATATTAATAAAATTAGTAAATACAAAAACATAAATGGAGGCGTGGCAACACTTGAACTCGGTCATAACGTGTGAGATGTGATTCGAGCTATACGGGCCTCGTGCATTCTGGGGAGCCCCATGCCTAGGAGTCTCTGGAGCCACCCCATCAGGCTAGACGTTTTTTATATTATTATTTAGCTCTACAATTCCACCAGACGGCGAAAACCAAGGGTCCCTTCTTCACATTTCTAGTCTAGCCAATTTCCTGCTATTATTATTATAAAGTGATCCATGATTATCATAGTCTAATCTCTAAGGGGGTTCACCATTGGAAAAGGTTCAGAATGGCTGCTTTAAAGCAATGATTAAGACTTGCCTAATGCCTAGCATAAACAAAGGAATAAGCAGTTATTTTCTCACAAGTGTTTTGTGAACAAACCTCTTGTTATGGCTTGAGCACCCAAACAGCTGGTTGTTGCTTAGTTTCCTGGCTCATACGAAAATATTCAAGTTTCATCCCTTGTAATGGTGTTGTGTACGAATTTTCTATTTCCTCAATCAATTTTTTTTTTTTTTTTAAGGATAAAAATAAATAAGAATAAACTGACAAATTTTACAGCAGAACCGTTAAGTAAAAACATAGAAGGATATTTCGTACAGATACATTGAGTAACAAAACAGTTCTATTCTCTTCCATTGACAACCACCTGGTAAATTATTCCAAAGTACTTTTGTTGCTATTATAGTTTATTCTAGCTCTATGTTTTGTGTTTCTATGCATAATTGAAATACTCCTCCAAAATATTGATTTATTTTATTTTATTGTGATGGAGTGCGTGCCCAATTGGCAATTTCCCCTTTCTTGTACCCTTCTACTTTTGACGTCTATGAATATTTTCCTGGTTGTTACTGAAATATGACTCCAGTGGTGGTACTTATATTATTATGATTTATATTAGTGATACACTGATTCCCATCTTCATGTAACAACTGCAAACTGTGTCATGTTCACTTCAGAAATTTTCTATGATCAAATAATGAATCAATAATAATTAAAAACTTACATTTATTTTATATATCCTTTTTTTTCAGCTGTGCACTGGTGGTTCAGTGACAGACCTTGTTCAGGGACTTAAGAGGCGAGGAGAGCGCCTTACAGAACAACAGATTGCATACATCCTACATGAGACTGTTCAGGTTGGTGTGGCTTCTAAATAATTAATTTAGGTTTGAAATATGTTTTAAAATGTCTGCTACAGTACAACTTTTTTCCAGGCCCTTATATATCTTCATGGCAACCATTGTATGCATCGAGATATTAAGGGACATAACATCCTGTTAACCGAGGAAGCTCATGTTAAACTAGTCGATTTTGGTGTCTCTTCCCATCTTGCAGCAACTCTTGGACGTCGAAACACTTCAGTTGGAACACCTTACTGGATGGCTCCTGAAGTGAGAAGCTAAAATATTTTAACTAAAAATTAAAATCGAACTAGCAATAAGATTGTATTACATCAGTGAATACATTTTTATACTGTCTATTACTACAAATACAAAATGTAATTTTAAACATTAATTTGCATACTATATATTGAAATAATTGGTTAATGGTGATGATGAAACTGCCCTTAAGCTCTAAAAACGAGATAGGTCAGGGAAAATATAACCCGTCACTTACTACAGATGAAGGCAGGATGACTAGAAAAATGATATATTGTGAAGTGTGTTTATTTTTTTTTTATGTTAATCTTCTTGTGCCTTCTTCCGTGGTAAGTGATGGGTTATTTTCCCCATCCCCTCATATATTGAAATAAGTAATATTATTAATTATTCATAAAGAAAAATTAAGAATATAATACTTACAGGTCATTGCCTGTGAGCAACAACTTGACTCTTCCTATGATGCAAGATGTGATGTTTGGTCTGTGGGAATAACAGCTATAGAACTGGCAGAAGGTGATCCACCTTTATCTGATCTGCACCCAATGAGAGCTCTTTTCCAAATACCTCGAATCCCTCCTCCATCCTTATCTCGCCCAGAAGAATACAGCCAACAGTTCTCAGATTTCCTTAGTGAGTGTCTTGTCAAAGACCTTGAGCATAGGCCTTTGCCAGAGAACTCCTGGAGCATCCTCTCATGAAGACTGGAGCCCTTGTTGCTGAGAAAGTAAGTTCATGTTTGAATTTTATATCTGCTTATAACAGTGAGATAAAACCTTTTTGTAATTTATATTTTAAAAAATCTTAATGTTTTGATAAGAGTACAAACTTAAAAAATGGGAAATATCATTTGTTTCTGCTGTTTTTATTATGGTTTTTAGTATGCAAAGAACATATTACAATAGGTCATTTCTGTTTTTATGCTCAAAGTGTGATTCAGTTCTCCCTGCAGCATCACATTATTTAAAAGTGTGAAAGTAAGGGACAAAAAACTTATAGTTTTCTTTGTTCAGCTGATATTTTATGCATTACTTATGAAACAATATGACCTTAGGTTCGGAAAGAACTGCAAGCTGAAATTCAGAGGCAAAGAGCAGAAGGTCGTACTCATAGGCAGCCTGAAGTCACAACGAAACATGGGAAGTTGAAATCTGATCGTAAATCGAAGCCTCAAAAAATGTACATGGATGACCTAGCTGCTCTGGACATACTCACTGAGGTAACTAACACTGTTAAATTAATATATCCTTTAAGTTTTTAGACTATTCATAAATAATGTAACTGAGTAGAAGAGAATCATGTTAACGATTACATGGAGGTGCAATAGTGGTAAAATAAGTGTATTTCTTCATAAAAAAAAAAAAAACCTTACATCACTCTTCATCAATAAGGAAATTCATACAAATTCTCTCATTGATGAAATGCATTGTCCAAAAATTTTACTTTTAGTATAATGATGTACCATGTTTGTTTTATCATCATTGCTCCTTTAACTATGTTAAGTCTTAACATGTTTCTTTAATATTTTTAATTTCAGTGGAGATTATGTATGTATGGTAGAATAATAACCCCATCAATTAATGTACTTCCCTATCTGTAGTAAGTGTGATGAATTTATTTCGTTCATTTACCTGCAGTCTGTTTCTCATTTTCCTAGGTCCTCATCTAATTTGTAACACCAGGGAGCAATATAATATTCCATTACGAGTGATTCGGAAATTTTAAATTATTATTGTTTTATTTGGGCAAGTAAATTGAAGTGTCTTTCCATATAGTTATTCATACACCATACAGAAATTATTAACATATTTAAGCGTATGTTTCTTCTCTTAAATGGAGTAGAATTATAAAAAAATTATAATCTTGATACTTGTATTGAAATTAAACGTATTCAACGTCCTGTTTTGAAATTCCATACTATTCCTTCATGAAAAGTTGGGGAGGGGAATAGTATTCTGGCTTGAACACATTTCTTGTTACTGTATTGAAGTAGTATACTGCTTCTCAAAACTCCTGAACTGAGGATATAAGTAGCCGCATATAACATGAACTGGCAGAACTCAAAAAATGTTGCGGCAAATAAAACATTTGTTGAAAACTCGGATAACAAATTCAAAGTGTTTTGGGCACTAGTGAAGTCACTTTCAGATAAATACAAATCATAAATGTGCTTCTAATACTTTTGTGAAGGTTCTTGGAATAATTGGAATTTGCACATTGATATGAATATCCATCAGAATGTGCTGAATAAAGTACGGACCACTCAATATTTATTGAAATGATGCAATGAGAACTAGATTGTTCTGCGTGATTGTAGCTATTGTGCTGTGGGCTTTCATCAGAGGACTGCTTTTGCTGCTGTCACATATGTACAATGAAATGAAAGGCACCAAGTAGCAAAAAGGAATATATCCGGTCATTATTATTATTATTATTATTATTATTATTATTTATATTTACCCCTCTCCCCTATCATCATTGAACCACTACATACCTGATTTTTATATTTATATTTGGATTCTTTTTTGTTATTTTAATTCAGATTTTATTTTATTATGTTATTTTGCTCTTCCTGCCCACCAATGATCAGTTTTGACACGTATCTATGCTCGGGTATTAGCTTTGAATCACTGCACCTCTACCTGTCCTCAGTTTGAATTTATCTCCACCATTTTCCTGGTCAATTGTCTTTCTGTGAGACACCCACCTCCCATAATATTCTCCTGTTGATAGAGGGCTACACCAAAAAATTACTTTATCATGATTGTTTTTTGTATTTTCTGTATGTCCACGCCCCACATCCATCATCTAAAGGTAAGTGGTGGCTCAAGAAAGATGCTCCAACTGTCCACATTTACACCATGGTGCACCCCGTGTAGGCAGTCGGATGGGGTCATGTGACTTTTTCACAGAAAATATGACCAAATATGGTCAAGTTGTAACTTTGTCAGTGTACATGTTGTTAGGTCTCTTCTGTATTTCTAGCACTTCCCTTGTGTGGATTACCATCTGGTCTCTCTGGCCACAATATTAGTCCTGTCAAATAAAATTGAACATCCACTGTCAACTGAATGTTGAACTACAACAACTTTGCTTATGTCATTATTTTTTAAATGCCTCACATGTGGCTCACTGAACATGTCAGGTGTTTAAGAAAAAACATAAGCTAACTTGCTGTAGTTCAACATTCATTTGACATTGGAGATCCAATTTTATTTGACAAGACTAATATTGTGGCCAGAAAGAGCAGATAGTAGTCCATACAAGTAAGGAAAGTATTAGAAATCCAACAACGTGAACACTAATAGTGGGTTACAACTTGACCATATTTGGTCATATTTACTTTGAAAAATGCATGATGAATGACCTTATCCGAATGCCTACACAGGGTGCAGTAGCCTCTGTGATGCCACTGTCAATGACAAGAGCATGTGCGCACTTCCTACAGATATATAAAGGTGACAGCAGCAACAAGAACAGCAGTCCTCTGTTAAGTCATAACACTATAGCTGAAATATTAGTTTTTAATAAATTGAAATGGCTCCACCCAGAGGACCAAGATAATATAGATTCTTCTTCATCTGCCACAAGAATGAAAATTTCAAGTGTCAGTGTTAAATAACTAAAATTTAGCATATCAAAATTTTGTATTTTACATTCCAGTTTATGTATACTTATTTATTTATTTATCAATCTTGTTCCATGGATCCCTGCTGAGGAAGTACCTCTGGGATGTGAAACATGTCATTGTTGATACATATACACATAATATGAGCCATATCATAGTAAATATATATATATACATATTTTACAAATACAAGAAATAATAATAAACATACATTTTTGCAACTGAGTTTTGCAAACGTCATAATGAGTACAATTAATTATTTTCTTCAAATTCTTGAATGGAGTAGAAGGAGTTGCCAATAAGATAATCTCTAAGTTTTTGTTTAAATACATCTTTATTATCTGAAAGCTGTTTTATACGATTAGGTAGTTTATTAAACAGATGTATCCCAGAATAATTAACTCCTCTATGTTTGGGATGGTATTAAATTTTGTCTTTATTTTTTTAAAACACAATATTATGTGTAAACATTGTACAGTGATGGTATTTTACAGCCTTTGGTCAATGGTATTGCGACTTTAGTGCAGTTAGGTACAAATTTTGCCAAAAAAATGCTGAATAATATGTAATTTTTATAAAAGCATAAGTTTTACATGGTGTATGTACAGTATCTAGATTTTGGGAACTGCATTATTTTTTGAGGTAGTTTCTATATGATAAATTTATGTGTAAATATGTAAATACTTCACTGTGTAAATTTTAATTTTGATACAGTCTGTTGCATATTGTAATACTTAATGGCAAAATAAATGTATATGTTTGTAAGTATATTTTGTGGGTTATCTCTTTATTTGATTAGGACCTCTTGGAAGTATTGCTCAACAGTTCTACATTCCTTAAGTTTTATCCAGATCTTAAGTCTTTATTTGTGAAACAGTGTTCCATGGTATGTTTAATGATCATTTAACTAACACAAGCTTGCTAAAAGAGCTTGAAATATGACAAATACAAACTGTTATGTGATTTACCATACTTCTTCATTCAGATCTCTATCAGTTTGAAAACTCTATACCTCTACTAGGCTTTCCCAACTGCCTACCATTCAGCATTAATGTAATTCCATCGTCATACACAGTGTAGATATGCCAATGTACAAATTTTAATCACTGTACATAACTTTGATGAATGTGGAAGGAAGAATTAGAATAACAATACAAAAGCAAGTATCAATATGTCTGAATCAAATGTACATCAAAATAAAATTACAAAATATGCAAATATACTAATATTCAAATGTTATTATTGCAATAAAAAAATGTAGTAACACGATTTCTGAGAAGTCCAAAATCTTTTATTGAGAACAGTTTGTAGGATAGTGATGAAGATTACTTTAAGATCAATATAAATCTTCTTTACTGTGTCAAATTTGAATATTATGATGTGGCTGGCTAGTAGGAAAGTAGATGATTGGCATTACTTTGTATAATATTAGCAAAAAAAAACAGATAAAGGCAAGATTTTTTTCAAAAAAGAAATGTGTAAAAAGAAAATATGCCTATGACTGAGGTGGCTGTACAAGATCATCAAAAGCATTAAAATTGTTAGAAAGCTATTTTCATACAGATATGATCCGTTTCAGAAAGAATTTAACTAGAGTATCATAAAATAGTGTGTAGATAAGTGTTCCTGAGAGATGTTAGCATAAAATTATTTGGATGTGGGTGGTTCATGCATGTGTCTGTCTGAAATGATCAGTTGAGTAGAGGGTAGTGTGAAATTTGTAAGTCTGTTTAAAGTGGTTACCTTAAAAAGATTTTGTGACTATTTCACCTATGTGAGTTGTGGCATTCTGGTGGAATACAAAATTGTTCAGTTCTTCATACCTTAACTAAACGTTGCATCAGAAAATTGTAAATAGGAATGCTGGAGTATCAGTTTAGAAATGGGAAATACAAATATATTTTTCGTTTTTGTAAGTGATGAAATCAGAATTTTTGAGAATAGTGTAGGCTTCCTGTATGTTATCAAAATTGTGTGAAATATCAGTATAAGCAAGCAGCTCAACAAGATCAAAATTTTATTGCACTTTTAATAGACATTATTTTTAAACAAAAGAGGTGTTAAAGGTGGCCTTTACAGTAATAAAGGATTATGTTACAGATGTACAGGGAAGAACATTGTAACACAAAAATGAGTCTTCAAGATGTGATGGTTACAGCTTGAAGCATCCAAGGGCTTGATTTCTCTGAAACTCTCCAGTTTTTCTTAAAAAAGTCAAAGCTAAGAACGGAGATGGTGTGGGCTTAAGTAAGCTAGAAAAAAATCCAAAACCGAATGCAATAATACTGGTCAAAACTTAAGGCACGAGGAAGGGAATAGTTGAAATGCTGTGGTATAGCTCTGGTTAAAATTAAAAAAAGGTCTGCAAAACACTGAAATTTGAATGATTCGGGAATTGAAAGAAGAGTACAGTTAAAATTGAATGATGTGTATGAAATGTACAAGAAAGTAAGGGAACTGGGTTACAAAACCTTGCTCAGACTGTTGCTTGGATATAATTGTGTAGTATAGGACACACAATTTGGGTATGAAATTCAGGAGTTGGAGGATGGCAAGATTTGTTTGTGGAAATTACCGCAGAACACTTGGAAAGTGATTTGCTACAGGTAATGGTTGAAGAGAATGTTGCAAATATGTATGGCATATATTGTTGATGAGGTTTGGATGGATCAGGAGAACTGCTCATTCTTGATTCCATGTGTAAGGGAGTGTGAAAATTTTCTTTTATATGTAAGGGAGTCGGGTTTTGGGAAATATTACCAATGGAATGATGTCGAACTTACCAAAAAATTAACAAAGGAAAAAAGTAGTTGAGAAATGTAATTATAATCAATTAATTTTAAGAAAAAACAAAGAAAATTATGGGACAGGAAAGCAGTTATGTAGGGAAATGACCATAAGGACATGTGCTCCATTGAAATTAATTTAATAAACAAGTTATTGGCATTGTTTGATTTTAGAAGTAGGAGGCTATAAGTAGAATCCCCAATTAGGCCATCCAGGTTTTGGTTTTCTATGGTTTCCTAAAATCATCTCAGGTGAATGCTGGGATGGTTCCTTCATGAAACAAAGAATGAAGATGGCGTACAAGATGAAGTATCACAGAAATAATAGCAGGAATGAAATAATATTGTTTCTGATGATAATAATAAATGTTAAATGCTTTAAGGGAAAGTAAATACATTACGTACCAAAATAAAGCTGTGGTAACACACACAGAAAAAGATCATAAATTAGTACACAGTATTTTTGGTTACCACTTAATTGTGTGTGAGGATGATCCTTTGTTATTAAACAAACATTTGTGAGTATAGTATGTTTAGTCCCATTATATCTAATGTACATAAATCTTTCTTTCCAATACATCCTGTAATTGCAGATGTTTGCTTCTTTTCAGGATGGTATTGTAGAACAGCTACAAAGAAGATTTGAGCAAAATCAAATCTATACATACATAGGTGACATTTTAGTTGCTGTTAATCCATTCACAGACTTGGGACTTTATTCTGAGACGGTAAGTTATTCAAATGGAAAAGGGATATTATTTTGCAGTTCAGTGAAACATTCTTGTAATTAACAATCAACAAATATTGTGCAGGAACAGAGAAGGTACAAAGGCCAAGCACGTTCTGACAATCCACCTCATATATTTGCGGTTGCTGATGCGGCATATCAAGCACTTTTACACCAACGTCAGAACCAGGCAATAGTCATTAGTGGTGAAAGTGGAGCAGGTAAAACAGAAAGTGCTAATCTTCTTCTGAAACAGCTTGTTTACCTGGGAAAAGTAAGTAAGGCATCCTAGAAGTTTTTTCTTTTTCTGGTAAATAAATATAGTGTTACACTAACACTGAAACTATTTTTAGGCACCTAATCGAAACCTTGAAGAAAGAATCTTGCAAGTGAATCCTATAATGGAAGCCTTTGGGAATGCTCAGACTGGCATCAATGCAAATTCATCTAGATTCGGAAAGTACCTAGATTTAACAATGACAAAATCTGGCAAAGTCACAGGAGCCCGCATAGCTGTATACTTACTGGAGCAATCGCGTGTTTGTCAGCATGCACAGTGAGTACTTTTTCAATTTAGATAAATGATAATAATGATACATAAAAAAAGAATTGCTCTGATGAATCCAATAATTTTATCACACTTAAACTTACCAACTAGTTTTCTCTGTACTTCTAAACATTTTATCTCTTTTTAGGGGTGAACGCAACTTTCATATTTTCTACTATCTCTATGATGGCTTAGAGCATGAATCAAGGCTCTCAGAATTTCATCTGGATCCTGTACTAAGGATACATCACAAATACCTTGGAGGGGACCTCCAGGATGCAGAAACAAAGAGGGTACAATAAATATAAGTCATACTTAATTCTAGTTTACTCAAACATGAATTTTAACTGTTATGTGTTTTTCTTTATTGTTTCACAAATAATAATAGGAAAAAAGACAAAAAAATCATTTGGAATCAACAACAGTAATCAGTGGTAATTTTATTTGCAGAATAATCAATATAAAATCTCAGAGACATAAAAAAGATGTAAAAAAAATTAAAACATAACCAAAAAAAATAAATAATCCAAATTTAACTAAATTAACTATACTAGCAAGTGATGCGAATACCTGGGCGAGGAATGCAAATATTGTATGAGATTGAGTTGGGGTGAGGGGGATGGTGTCTGATCTCCAGAATGTGTTGGTAGTGCAATTCCCACCTCTGAAGATCAGATGGGGATGTGGTTTCAAGGAGTATTGAAACCACATCTTTGTTTTTGATTCTTTTATTATTTTACATTTTTTGCTTCAACTGATGGTTCGTAGACCTTTCACCACTGCCAGGAGTGGGGAGAAAATCAAGATGGGGAGGAGTATGGAGTGGGAGTTGAAAAAGCATAAACCCAAGTATTACAAAATTTGAAATCCTATTGCAGTAACATGTTACAGACAGACAGAAGGAGTCGACAACAAATATACAGATTTTTTTATATATATATAAAAATAAACTAGAAATAACTGAGTAGAAACTACAAAGATAGTATTCACTAATTTAAACAACAGCCCAGCTGAACAGTAGTTTGTTGGGAAGAGGTAGTGGGCGTAGGGGTTAGGAGTGGAAAAGAAGGAAGATTGTTGCATATTTTATTGAGACCCAGGGCTGTCTGGTACTTTGTTTGTACTGATAAGCCAGTTCCCACTTTCTGAGTTTAGGAGGGCTGCTGCTGTCTGGAAGAACTCTGACAGCACAGACCATGAAACAAGAATTAAATTTGCTGGTGTCGTACAAGTGGCACAAGCTGTTACTGGATGGTCAAGAAATCTGGGTGAATACCTTTTGTCTGTGGTGATTTATTCTGTCAGTTGACAATTACTTTACATGAAGTTTCTATGTCCAACATAAGCAACTTCAAAGTCGAACTTTAGAATATGTTACTGCTGAGGATAGCTAGTGGGAATACCTTTGACAAACTAAAGGGTATCTTACAATTCTAAGGGACAGTTGATTCATTATCAGAACTATTTTGGGAGCCAGACAGTAGTTGCAGGTTAGCTGGTATATTGCATGGGAGATTTTGCAGGTGGTGTGTCCTATGATGGGAAAGCTTTCCCTAGTGACAGGATTGCTGAAGGTGTGGTGTATGTTGCACATCTTGCAGTAGGATCTGTTGTTGGGGGGAAAAGCCCTGCGACTGATTGGTGGGATGGGATAAACCGTGGAATAGGAGTTTGTTGAGGTTAGAGATACTAAACAAAACATTATTCATACCTCATTTTTCTTTAATTGTATCATCATGAGCCATTTCAATTATTAAATGGTATGGCCTATTAGAGTTATGAGCTAAGATAGAACTTCAGTAGTCTTCTCCAGGTAGAATTGTATGGGGCAATTCTCTGTCAGCTAACTCCAGCAACACTTTGTATGACCTTGGCCTATTGGTCTGGTTTTCTTCCTCTTGGTCTCTGATGTCACTGTTTTTCACATCTTTCATATTTATTCAGAGCAACATTACAGACCAACTCCATTTCAAGGAGGCTGCCTTCTCCAAAATATATTAATACCCGATTAAAAGATTATTTGTACAAGTTTTTTAAATTCCAAAGCAGGTAAAAATTATCACTTTTGATTTCATCATACATGAAGAAATTAATCATTTTATGAGCATAGCTAATACTACTTACCATTGAACTATGTAATAAAAATGCTGTTTTCTACTGATGTGATTTTTGGAACTGAGTTAAAAATGCATGGTTTTCAAAACAAGCTTGAATAAATCCTACAGATATTCTCACTGACAATGTCGCATTTCATAAGGGTGAAATGCACCTGAGTCTATATAAATTAAAAACCAGTTGCTAACAGACAGTACAATACAGTTCAATACAATACATTAATTTTCCATTGATCCCAATATAAGAGACTGGCACTGTAGGATGTGGAAAGTTTTCAATTTACCAATAAACAGTTGCATTACAAAATAATATGTACACCAGTAGATGTACAGTCA